>PVKH010003251.1:0-13711 GCA_004027955.1 Chaetophractus vellerosus
GGCTAAGTTTCAATTTCACAAGAAAAGGTTCATAAGTACAATTATCAATATCAAGGGCCTGGCATATTGGTCTGTCCTCCTTTGCTCATCACTGTCCATGTACCCAAGGAATTCTTCCCACTTTATTATAGAATGTAGGAGGACTCCCCAGGATGGAAATTCAGTATTCTTTCAGTTATTGTGTGGGTCTTCACACACCAGGACAACACTCTATGGTGGTCACTTGAACACATTCAGTGGGTGGGGGATATGTGAGAAAAAGTGCATCTGGGACATGCTTCTATGGAATATTAAAGTGTTAATCTTGTCATAGTGTGTTATCTCAGTGGGTTGAGACCCACAAAATAAACAAGAAAATATTAAACTCCCATCCTAGGGAGTCCTGCTATGGAGGAGCAATAATGTCTCAAGAACATAGGCAGTGCCTAATAAAAGAAAACAGACCAATATCTCAAGCCCTCAATATGAATGCATGTAACCATGAATCTTATTCCTCAAAAGTTGAAACTTAGTGATTACCATAGGTTCTAAGGGGATGGGGAGAGAAAAATGGATGAAACATAGGATATTTTTAGGTCATTGGAATTATTCTGCATGATATTGCAATGACAGATACAGATACATTTTGTCAAAACCTATAAAAGTATATGGTGCAAAATGTAAACCATAATTTAAACCATTGACCATGGTTCATAGCAATGCAGCAATGTGTGTTCATCAATTGTAACATGTACCATACTCATGTAAAATCTTTTTAACAGAAAATGGGAGAGGGTGAGGGGGTGAGTTATATGGGTATCCCCTATATTTTCTATGTGACTTTTCTGTAATCTAAAGCTTCTTTGAAACTAAAGTGAAAAAATTAAGATACTGGGGGAACTTAACAGAAACAATTGTCACTGTACCTAAAAGATAACAGATCTTATGATGATGAAAGACACAATGCAAATTTTTTTTTTAAATTTAATTTAACTTTCTATTTTTTATTTTTTATTATTTTTATTTATTTTTTGGCTTTGTTTTTGGCGAGGCTTTGGACTGTAGAAGGGTAGCAACTGTGGTGGGGAGGATTGCTGGTGCAGGGTGTAGGTGGTAGAGGGTGTGTGGGGAGGGGTGCACCTGGGGCATGCCTCCAGGGAGCTACCTTTTGATTGAGAAAGAAAGAGAAAAATAGCATAGTTTTTGTTCTAAAATTGGTTGCCTTATTAAGAGTAGCTCACAGTAATGCCTTCTTTGGTTCAACTAAACATATTGGAACAATCACACAAGGCATTTTAGACATTACTATTAAATATAGCATTTTCCCACAGAATAAATTTATACCAGTTATAATAGGGAGAGTGGCAGGGGAAACACATGTGGTATTTAAAATATCAGGCTCTCTTCCCCTTGGAGTTGAAAAGGCAACATTTTTAGTGGAGATCAATTGTTTTCTGTAAGGCACTTTGGAAAATTCTGGATGTCATCTCAACTCTCAATCATAATAGAGAAACTGGTAAGACTTGAATTGAAAAACATACAAGAGTTAGAACATAACATTTGGAGACAGAATAGCTAGCCTAGCTAATTACTATCTGTGTGACCTAAGAAATTGATCTCTCTGAAACTCAATTTCCTTCATTGTAAATTCAGGATAATAATACCTTACTCAAAGCGTTTCTCATGAGGAATATTACTTACAACTATATGCAAAAATATTGGGAAAATACTGACAACATATTGTGCACACAAATGTTATTCTACCTACTAATTTTTCATATTTTCAGCTGTAGCTACCTAAGGAATATTATGAAATGATTCCCTGTGTTCTGTCAATATTATACAAGATAATAGAAATCATTGGAAAAGTCAGCAGTAGTTGTTTGCATTATACTTCATTTTCTTAAGTAATCATTGTCTTCCACACTTTTTTAGCAGATTCTAACAGTACTCAGTACCATAAAAGTCAATCATATAATTTTATCAGAAGTTACAAACTTGAAATTGTTACAAATGAGTATGTAAATATATCACATGTGTATTTACAAAAACACAAAATATAGATATGTGCATATGTATGCACTCTCAGGTATGCACATATGCACAAATATGAATATGCAGCAGCATAATGTTGTAGTGTATAGTGCAGAAATGGAAAAGCCAAGTAAATTTATATGGAAGTGTAAGGGGCCCTGAACAGCTAAAGACTTCTACAAAAAAAATGAATGTAGTTGAAGGACTCTTACTTCCTGAACTTAAAATTTATTACAAAACCACATTAATCAAAACAGCATGGTACTGCACAAAGACAGACATATAAATGAATGGAACAGAATTGAGAGCTCAGAAACAACCCTCACATTTATGGTAAACTGATTTTTGACAATGTGGCAAACACCACTCAATTGGGAAAGAATAGTCTCTTCAATAAAGGGTGCTGGGAAACCAAAATTCCATTTGAAAAAAAAAAGGAAGGAAGGCCCCTAACTCAAGCCATATATAAAAAAAATCAACTCAACATAGATCAAAGACCTAAATATAAGTGCTAGAATTATCAAACATCTAGAAGAAAATGAGGGAAGCATCTTCAGGACCTTGTGTTCGACAATGTCTTCTTAGACTTTACACCCCAAGTACAAGCAACAAAAGAAAAAAATAGAGAAGTGGGACTTCATCAAAATAAAAACCTTTTGTTCTTAAAAGGACTTTATCATGAAAGTTAAAAGACAACCTATACAATGGGAGAAAATATTTGTAAATCTCAGATCTGTTAAAGGATTAATATCTAGCATATATAAAGAAATCCTTCAACTTAACAACAACAACAAAAAAAGACAAACAGCCCAATAAAAAATGGACCAAGGACTTGAACAGACATCTATCAGTTAGCTTTTGCTGCATAACAAATAACTCCAAAAATTAGTGGCTTAGAACAAATACCCTTTATTTAGCATGAAACCAAGTTTGCTTGCTTAGTTGATCTCTGCTGGCCTTGCTTATGCATCGGGCAAATTAGGTGATGGCTGGATGATCTAAAATGCCCTTGCTCACATCTGGCATTTGGCAGGCTGTTGGCCGACATGACAAAAACAACTGGGCCACATATTTCTCATTATTTCACAGAGCAGACTGACCTTCCTTACATTGTGGTAGGATTCTGAAAGAGAAATGACAGACTTTATCTATGAATTGGATTGTAGGAGCTTCAAAGTATTTTGGCTATATTTACAATCTACAATCTACCATGTTATTCATTTATTGTTCTATACTTGGATCATTTTGCTTACATAATAAAAGCCATTTTAAGGTGCTCTTTTGTAAGACCAAGAGTTTTCTTTTTTACTTACCTCACTTCATCTTTATTGAAGTCAATCTTTAAAAATTACCTTATTTCCTTTTTATTATAAAAATGAATTATTTGGCCCATTTATTTCAATAGGTTAATTAGTTAAGCTTATAAGAAACAATCCTCACATTAAAAATTGGTGATTTTATTTTTATCTAAGCAGTTAAAAGGCTTAGTGATAAACAATCAAAATAAATGGATTGTAAATTTCTCTTTCAAAAGGACAGGACTCAGTTTTTAGAAACCTACAGATAAAATTCTGAGCTCATAAACTTTCTAAGATCACAAACCTGAGAATCCCTAACTTGAGTTTGGATATATAAGTGAAAATTATGGTACAAAACATTATGATTTTATGCAAGTGTGCTCTATTGTTTCTTTGGAAATGATTACTGTAGAGGAAAATTCCAAGGGTGGTCTCAGTAATGGTGAGGAAATCTCTCTATATATCTCTATATCCACTCCCACATATCTAGTTGTTGTTGCTGCTGCTATTGTTGGTGTAACTTTGTAGAATTATCTATTATAAGATGTGGGGTTTTTTCAATGCCATACAATGTCTAAGTGTTTATTCTGTTTCATTTAACCAGACCCTCAGTGATTAATATTTAGTATTGATGTTTATGAGTATAATTGGTTTTAAGAATGATAATATGTTAATGACTTCATTCTTTCAGTCTTTAATGATCTAGAATTTTCAGTCTCTGAGGTATAGATTAGAGATGATAGACTTGCCATGGTGGTTCTATGACAAGTCATATTAACATATATTGCTACAAAAAGTGTTTCTCTCAATTAGCTGGTTTTCAAAATAGGCAATATTATAAGTTTCTGTTTCAGTGTTTCTGCCCATGCTACCTTTTCCCTGTAATTATACCTATTTCCAGTTTCATTAAGAGTTGCTTGTATTTCTCTCTGTGTGTGTATAGGTGTGCATTGGTATGTGTGTGTGTTTACATAGGATTCTAGCTCAACTCAAGAGATTGAGTGTCATGTATTTACTTGACATGTTTAAGTGATCTCCCCATCTATATTATTTCTCTTACTGATGCATGGTCCAAATCTGGGGAGGTAGTTTGACCATTACTGAGAACAAAGTAGTAACAGTTACTGTGTTAGGCACTTGTTTGTGTTATCTAAACTATGGTGTCACAAGGAATGCTTTAAAAAAATATACACCATGTTACAGTTTTCTTTTGCATTGCAATGTCATTTGACAACTCTATTATTCTCCCCTGGTTTAACTTTGGTGGAATTAAGTGTCAGCAGAAAAATATTTTGTTGGTTTTTATTTCCCAAAGTACATATTAAGTTTGTTTTTAAGATACTGCAGCATGATATTGTTTCAATTCATCCACAAAACAAATGACTCTCATTCCATAAGATAAAGTAAACAGCAATATCTAAGATTTTCCCCCAACATCATAGAGTATTTTACTGCATAAAATAAGAGTGATGCTTTATACTCATGATATGGTGAAAATCCTTGTGAAGTAATTATCATTTATGGATTTAATATTTTTGGAGATATGGCTAGTGTATCTCAATAAATGTACATCTGTTTGACTGTGCTTCACAGTGAAAGCACTCAGGTAAAAACTGTAAGGTGACAAATGCCCATTTGAAATGAATGTTTAAATATGTTATAGGATCATTTGAGCTCCAACCCCATCATTTCACATCAATAATCCACATACAAAAGAGCTTAAAATATCAATATTAATATATTTAGTGTATTCACTTACTTAGCTCTCCTCCTGGTCAAGAGTTTGCATCAGTTATCATGACGGTCATGTATAAAAAATCATTTCTTTAGATATCTTATGTAATTTAATTTTTGTACATTGCACTATGTCTACACATGACATTGTTGGTCAAAATTAAAGGAGGCAGTATGGCTATTAGAAAACCAACATGGTTTTGAGTCAGCCAGATCTGGTTGGAATGCCATCTCTACTACTTTTTCTTTTCATATGTAAGACTTTCCATGCTTGATGATTCTCATCTGTAAAGTGGGGTTCAGATATGTCATTTACAGGAATGTTAAGAAACATAAGTGAATTCATATATGTAAAATGCTGTTTTTAGTAGCCACTGAAACACATTAGTCCCAGTCATGTATTCCCTATCCTCAGCCTCAACTATCAAAACAATCTTTAGATAGTCATGGTTATTGCAACATACTGTTGGCATTTTTTTTCCCATAATATGCAAATGTGAGGGTTGTAGAAGTTTTCCTGTTTCTTCCCCTACAATATGCAGTTACATAAAAATGAGTGGAGGGACTTAAGCCAAAATCTGGTCTAACAACAATCAATTAAGCCATATAATGAATTTGTACATAGAAAACCAGGTCAAGTATTATTACCTTGGAAGAAGATAATACTTGAAAATATTTTTTAAATCCATGCGTTTTTTGCATGCATCAAATTTTTTGTTAAATTGTGCTAGACAATGCTTTGAGTACTACCAAGTAAACCAACAACTAATTCAACGAGTATATTCCCCATGTCGTGCAGAAAGCAGCAATATTTGAGTTTATTTTCTTCACCTACCAAATACATAAATGAGAGTTGTATATAACACTGCTATCAAATATTATATGTTTTTTCTGTGTAGTTATTTATGTAATGAAGCTTAAGCATTCAATGCCTCCAGATTTGCCAACTGAATACAATCCATAGACTTTAACTGGCATTTAAGAATTTTCTTTATGTAGCCTCAATTTAAACTTCTGCTCCAGATTTTTCTCTCAGGATATTTCTGTATATAGGATACTACTAACTAATTTGAGGTTTATGTTATTGAACCTGATTTGCACTTTCCTACATCTGTGATTTTAATCATGAATGCTTCTTACTGTATTATCCTACTCTGTATTACTATTTTTTAAAATATGACCAACTCCTCCCTATTTTTAGGCCTATCCCAATAACTTTTTTTTTGTGAAAGTTCTGATTCCCTCAATTAAGATGGCAAGATCTAACATCTTTTTGTATTTACTAGACTTGAATCTTTAAGTAATTTATCATCCTTAAATACTGGCTTTCTTCATTTGATTGATAAAAGCACTAAATTTAAGAAAATTGACTCAAAGAACAGAGATTTAGAGTGGTAAAACCTTGATTGTGACTACATTTTATATGACCCAATTTTCTTTGTGCTACTTCTTATTCTCCATTTTTCCCCAGGAAATCCATTTAATGTAATGCCTCTCTTGGCACATATTAATATTCCAGTCTACCATTTGTAATGCCTATTTTATTACCCTACTAAAATGTAAATTCTTAAAAGGCAGCAAATATGTATTACTTATGCAAAAAGAACTAAATAAAATACACTGAAAGACTAAAGAGACCTAAAAATTATCACAAATTTTGAGACAGCCCCAGGCAAAGAAGAATAAGATAGCAGGCCACATCCCTGTTAGAGATGTGCTGCTCTGGAAACCTACCAATAACCAAAGGCTGCTGACATATAAAGAAACAAAGGAATGTTCTAAAATTAGAATCAGGAAAAGTAACTTAAAAATGTGTTAGCATCAACATGTCAACAAATAAGTCTGAGGATCCACATCTAGATGCTAAGTATATCAGAGAATAACAACAGGAAAAGGTCACCTACCTACATAGCTGAAAGTGCACAGCAGAGCAGAGACAGGAAAAGCTGTTTGCTTCAGCAGGCATTAAGCAAGCGATTTTTTGTTTAATTTAGAGAAGTATGGAGACTTGCAAGTATCCCCTGTGTTTTTATTGCTCAATTTATTATTGGTCTTAATCTTCTAAAAGATTTAGGGGAGATTCTCTATTGCTATTTGCCTGGCACAGACTATGTAACCTGTGTGAAGTGTTCTGTGAGCAAATCTAATGTCTCTCACTTATTTTTTATATTGTATTTGTCTAAATGTTTTTCCTGTTTCTCTTTTGGCTTTGACTTTTAATCTTTGTACATGTGCACTTTAATTATTTTGATGACTTCCATTATAATCCTAAGAATCCTTTTAAGGATTAAATTACAGAAAATAAGAGATGTAAACAGAATAAATTTATAACTTGAAGAAAGAAATCACCACTTTCCCTATTTTCAAGAATCTTACTTCCTTTTCCTTCCATTTTGTGGATCTTAAAAATTCATGTATACTACACAAACTGGATAAGTAAATCATAATTTTGTTCCAAGCTTTTAAATCACTGCTAACCAAACCTTGTTTGAGACCAGAAATTGTTCCACTATTCACCCCCAGTATTGCTAGAGTAATCATACCTGACTATGAATGGGCAGAAAGATCTTACTGTGAAGATTGTATAACCTGAACCATATCTCTGATTGAAATATTCAAAGCGTTTTTGGTTTGTTTGTTTCTGCAGAGTCCGAGAAAATCAGACAAAAAGAGTTGAAACTTCATAAAAAAACCTACACAAAGATTTGTTAAGTAGTTCATCCGTTAATATATATACAATTACATAGAATCAATTAAAGACGTTTTCCTGAATTGTTTTCCAGACTTTAGATCTCTATGGGACTCTGCAATTATTAGGCTCTCAATTGACTTGCATGCCAAAAATGATCTGTAGATAAACAGTTAAGTGAATAGTTTATCTTTTTTCAAATGTATATAAATGCTCTTTTATTTAATAAAATAGAGGAGATTGAAAGTTTGTAAATGTACTCATTTTCTGTCATTTTCTATTTTCAAAATAAAATATACAAACAATATAAATACTGTTATATGGGAACTGCACTATTTTTTTCAGTTCAAATTTAAAAGGGCTCCTCTTACTCAAAATGACTGGGAAGCATGAATAGAGAGAAATGAATATTTATGTAACTATAAATTCCTACTGTATTTGTATTTGTAGCTTTTTGACTCAGTTTCAATAATCAGTATATTTGGTAGTATTTCTATTCTTTGTTCAAAACCCCTTCTTTTTGTCATATTCGTGTACTTCTAACTTAGAATTCCTAAATACTGTTTGCTCTTAGTCTCTCAGAAACTGTCCATGTTGACTGTCAAAATATTCTATCACTATATTTTTCCTTAAGGAATCAGTGAAATATTCTAAGCATGCATGAAGAGATTATTTAACAAGTTTAATTTTATATAGCATCAAGAATTAAATATGAATTTCTGCTTCATGTCAAATGAAATAAAAGAGACTGGATTACTCTTTTCCTTGAAACAATAAAAAAAAAGGAAAAACTATGAAACAATGGGTTTCAAGATCTTGGACATTAAGCAACAAAGGAAAGTAAAAACTGAAATATAGAAAACGAATGAAATGGGTATTGCAATTGGAATAGCTTCATACCGTGAGAAGGATTCTAGGCTACAGCACAAACAGGCAGAAGCTTAGTGGGTCCTGAGTTAAGGAGATGAAGGTGAGAAAGATTGCATTGGCAAGAGGATGGAGGACAGAGTATAGAGGAAAGAATAGCACAGAGGGAGAACATGGAAATCTGCAGATGTACACTCTTAAGGATTTAGCCATGTACTGATTACCATGTGAAATGTAGGAATTACCTGAAGCCAGGGGGGGGGAAACTACGAAAAATCATTTGAGGGAACTGTTTCTGGCATATACACACACACAGTTCCAGGACAGGTGCCTGTTACCACTGACGAGACTGAAAAATGCTCATAATTCACAGGGCATTGGATACAGTGCTCAGAAGGGTGTTACTGCAGTAATGGGGAATAATAAGCCTTAGTCTACACAGTGCACTGCTCTACCTAACAAATCTTAAAAGTGCAACTTGAAATAATAAAACCATTTCCAAATAATTTAACTGTAACTCAGAAAAAAAGCACAAGAATATTTATATAACTACAAAAATATCCATCACCACCAAGGAAAAATTCACAATGCTTGAAATCCAATAAAAAATACTAGCCATGCAAAAAAGCATGAAAATATTACTCATAAAGAGGGAATAAATCAAACATTCTTTGATGTGGAGGCAGTGGCGACTGGAGGTTCCAAAGGCAGGGAGAGGGAAAAACAGGTGTAATGCAGGGGCATTTTTGGGACTTGGGAATTGCCCTAAATGACATTGCAACAACAGATACAGATCATTGTATATCTTGCCATAACTTACAGAATTGGGTGGGAGAGAGTGTAAACTACAATGTAAGCTTTAACCCATGCTTAGTGGCAATACTTCAAAATGTGTTCATCATTGCAACTAATGAAGGATGTTTTTAATGTGGGAAAATGTGGGAGGGGTAGGGGGTGGGGCATGTGGGAATCGCCTATATTTTTTATGTACCATTTATGTAATCTAAGTATCTTTTAAAAAATAAATAAAGACCCACAGCAAAGCTGAAACAAACAAAAAAAAAACCCAAAATAACAACAAAATAAAACAATGTAGACAAGAACATTAAAAAATTAATATAAATATTTTATGTTTTTTATATTTAATTATGTATGATTTTACTTATACTAATATATATTATTTTAATATGTATTATACAGATGTATGCCATATTTTCAAAAAAGAGATGTGTAATATATCTTTTTCAAAAACCCAAATTGAACTTATAGAAATGAAAAGGAAGATTTTGAGATGAAAAAATACACTAGATGAGAGAACCATATTAGATATTTTAGAAGAAAAGTTTAATGAACTTGAAACATAGCCATATAGACTATACTAAATAAAAGACAGAGAAAAATATTTAACTAATCAAAGCATCAGTGAGCTTTGGAACAATTTCAGAAGCTAAATAGACAAATATTGGAGTCCTTGAAGGACAGAGAGAGAGAGAAGTGGGGAAAGAGGGGATAGAAAAAATATTTGAAGAAATACTGATCCAAAACAATATCAGTCCTGAAATCCAAGAAGCTTAATCAACCCTAACCACAAAAACACAAAGAAAATTACACCAGAGATATTACATTCAAATTGCTCAAAACCAATGATAAAAAGAAAATCCATAAAGCAGCCAGAGATAAAAAGAAAATTTTGTAGAAAAGAATAATAAGGATAATATCAGATTTTTCATCAGAAGCAATGAAAAGTTGAAGACACTGGAGAAACATCTTTAAAGTGCTGAAAAAAATAGATCAATCTACAATTCTATAGTCAGCCAAAATTTCATCCAAAAACAAAGTTGTGGAAGTAGGACTTTTATTTGGAAAAATAAAACTTAAAAAGTCAATAAATTAATTAAATACATTTAAAGTAATTTTTAAAATCAAAAGCAAAATAAAGAACTTTTTAGACATAGAAAGATGAAAGAAATCATTGCACACAGACCTTTAATAAAATAAATAAAAGTAGTCTTTCAAGCATGTGAAAAGTTATACAGATGAAAATACAGATCTGGAAAAAAGAATGAAGATCACGGAAACTGTAGATATATGGAAAAATATGTAAATATTTTTCTTTTTATTTAAAATATAGTTGTTTAAGCAAAAATATAATGTAGTTTTGGGTTGATGGATATGTAAATATGCAAAATGTAGGGCAACAGTAGCACAAGATCAGGAGAGGAAAATGGCAATTATATCTCTTATAAGTTTCTTATACTGTTTGGGAAGTACAATAATACCTCTTGAAGTAGACTGTGATAAGATTAAGATGGATAATATAAACCCTAAAGTATTCAGAAAAAGAAAAATGACAACTAAAATACTAGCAAAAGAGATAAAACAGATTCAAAAAATACTTAATCAATACAAAATAATGCAGAAACAGAGAAAAATGAGAACAAAGAACAGATGGGAAAACAATAATACATATAACAAATTGATAGTTAAACCTAACCATATCAGAAATCACAATAAACATAATGGTTTAAAAACCCCAACTGATTGGGTGTTTCAGATTGAATTTAAAACACACACATGCACACACACACACACAGGAAAATGCAGCCTATAAAAAGTATAAGCACTCATAAATTAAAAGTAAAAGAATGGATACATATATATCATATTAACACTAATCAAAGGATATTCATAACAGACAAATTAGATTTAGAGCAAACAACATTATCAGTGATAAAGGGGATCATTTCATAATGGTAAACAGGTTGATTCACTTAGAGGTCATAACAATCTTAAATGAATATGTATCTAACAGCAGAACTTTAAAATACATGCAGCAAAAACTAATATGAAACTTAAGGGGAAATTGAAAAATCTACCATGAGGATCAGAGATTTCCCTTTCTCAACAACTGATAAAACAAGTAGACAGAAAATCAGTAATATAGAAGATTTGAAAACTCTTATCAACCAATTTGACCTCATTGACATTTATAAAAAAATTCCACTCCACAGCATAAAAGGCACATTCTTTTCAAGTATACATAAAGCACTTAGCAAAGTAGACCATATTCTGAACAATAAAAGGTAAAGGTAAAAGCACCCAATTCATACAAAGAATGTTCCTGACCAAAGCAAAAGAAAAGTGAAAATTAAGAGGATTTTTTTTAATCTCTAAACATTTGCAGACTAAATAATACGTTTCTACCCTTACCAAAGAGTTAAAGAAAAAATCAAAAGTGAATTAAAAAACATCTTGAACTGAGTGAAAATTAAAACAAAATCTCACACTATTTGCAGAGTGCCATTAAAGGAGTAGGTGAGGCAGGGACTTATAGCACTAAGCACCAAAATAAGGGAAAAAAACGTTCTCAAATCAATGACCTCAGATTCCACCTTTAGTCACTAGAAAAAGAAGGACAAAATAAACCCAAGCAGGGTAAAGGACATATTAGAGATAAGATTGGATATCAACGAAATAGAAAAGTGAAGAGCAATAGAGAAAATCAATGAAACCAAAATTTGGGTCTTTGAGAAAATCAATAAAATTGATTAAAACTCTATTCAGACTGACTAGCAAAAAAGAGGCATGGGACAAATTACCAAAGTCAGGAATCAGACAGGGTACATCGCTACTGATTTTACAATATTAAAAACATAATAAGTGAATATTATGAACAATATTTTTGCCAGTGAATTTGACAATTTATATTAAATAGACAAAATATTTGAAAGACACAAAATACCAAATCTTACTCAAAAAGAAATTAAGAACCTCAATAGACTTAAATCTATTAAATAATTTAAATTCATAGTTAAAATACTTTCCACAAAGAAAATTCCACACTCAATGGCTTCACTAGTGAATTCCACCAAAACTTTAAATAAAAAATCATAGCAATTATTCACAAAGTCTTCTACAAAATTGAAGAGGGGGAAATAATTCCAAAATCATTTTATGAGACCAGGATTATCTTGATGCCAAAACTAGACAATAACAAACAAGAAAAGTACAGACAAATATCCATCAGAAACATAAATGAAAAACATTTGAACAATTTTTTTTCAAATTGCATCAAAAATATATTAAAAAGACAATATATTATGACTGAGTCGGGTTTATTCCAGGAATAAAATTTGGTTCAACCTTAAAGAATTAATAGCTTGTGGATTTAGCTCAGTGGTTGAGAAACTGCTTCATATGTATGATGTCCTGGATTCAATCCCTGGTACCTCCTAAAAAAAAAAAAACTTTTAAAAATTAATCATTATTATTCACCATATTAACAAACTAAAAATGAAAAAACATATAATTATTTTAATAGAAGCATCAAAAATATTCATGAATTGTCAAAATACAACAGGCATTCATAATTTAAAGTCTCAGCAAAGTAAGAATAAATGGAACTCCTTCAACCTGATAAAGAGTATCCATGAAAAGCTGAAGCTAGCATCTTTATGTTGAAAGACAATACTTTTCCCTTCAGTAAAAGACAAGGATGCCTTCTTTCCCCACATTAAATATTATGCCAGTGTTCCTAGCCAGTATAATCTGTCAAGAAAAAAATATAAAAGGCATCTAGATTGGAAAGGAAGTATTAAGCAATACAGAGAAGAAATAACTGTCTTCTCAAGAAATGGAGTTAGAATAATTGAATATCCATGTGCAAAAACAGAAACAAAAATGCATTGATTCATATATTGTACCATATAAAATAAATTGACAAAAGATTTAAATAGAGAGTCTGCCAATGTAGATATATGGATACAAATAAGCTCGTGAAATGGTACTCAATATGATTAGTCATTAGAGGACTGCAAATTCAAAACGCAATGACATACAACTACACACCTGTGAGAAGGCCTAAATTAAAAATATATTAAATTTTTTTAAACCTGATTACATCAAATGTTGGTAATGATGTGGAGGAATGGAAGATTTTTACTCACCTGGTGGGAATGTAAAATAATATAACTATTTGGGAAAACAGTTTGGTTTTTCTTTAAAAAGTTAAATATACACCTACTATGTACCTCAGCCATTCCACTCCTAGGTATTTACCCAAGCTATAAGGAAGCATATGTCCTTACGAGCAATGGTATGAGAATGTCCA
>PVKH010003251.1:13811-25413 GCA_004027955.1 Chaetophractus vellerosus
ATGACTTTCTTGTTATAGCCCGAAACTGAAAACAATCCAATTGTCCATCAACAGCTTATTGGATAAACACATGGTGGCATATCCATATAAAAATTACTATTCGGGTGAGGGCTCGATAGCCCAGTGGATAGGGCACCGGCATACCACATGGGAGGCCCCAGTTTCGGTTCCCGGGGACCTCTCCTAGCGGGCAGACCACCTTGAGAATGGCAAGCCGCCATGGGCGGGCCAGAGCCGCCGTGGGCAGGGCAAGAAGCTGCCACGGACAGGGCAAAAGTCACCATGGGCAGGGCAGGTCGCCCGCGAATGGAGCGCAGCCAGCCACCCGCGAACTGAAAGCCGGCCGTGAACGGAAGCAGAAGCCACCCACAAGCGGGGAAAGCCGTGCCTGCGCAGTGACCCAGTCTCGGCGCGTCGCCGCAGCGGGGGGGAAGGGGAGATATGTAATAAAAATAAATCTTTAAAAATTACTATTCGGCATAAAAGTAATGAACTATTGGTATATACAACCCTACAGATGAATTTATAAATAATTATGCTTAGTAATAGAAGCCAGACATAAAGAAATATATTAATTATTTCCTTTATATAATATATATATACTCTTTATAAATACAAACTAATCTATAGAGTCTGAAAGCAGATTAGTAGTTCCCAGGAGAGGAGCATGGGACAGTAAAGGGGCAGGATTACAAAGGAGCAAAAGGAAATCTCGGGAGCTGATTGATATATTCACTATATTGACTGTGGTGGTCATTTCACGTGAGTAAACATACATCAAACTTAATAAATTATATACTTTAGATATGACAATTTTACCTCAATAAAAAATGTGGTGACATCCTTTGGAAATGTCTAACCCCAAATTCCAAGAAACTCCAATCATTAGCTGTCTGATAATTCTTTTAAAATTTTAATTCTCTTACAGAAGCATTGCTAGACCAAGAATTGTCTTGCCGTTAAATGCACTACGTTCATCTGCTTTAAATATACTGCACTTTGAAGTCTTTGAGCTTAGCTGTTATCTAACAAATATGTCTATTTGTGGAGGAATATCTTTTGAAAATATGCTTTCTAGTTTAGTCAATGTGAAAATGGGATTTTAAAGAATAACTAGGTGATGTTTACAGGGAAACATTGAAAATCCAATCACAAGCATTCTGTTTAAAGAGTACATCCCTGCTTAAAAGGTTAGGATCAGTGTCAAGCCAGAGGTCTCCTGCTGTAATCCTGTCCCCAATTCCTGGACATCGTAGGATTGTAATAAGCTAGCATTTACCGTATATATATTAAGTTGCCAGCTACTATTTTAAACTCTTTACACATATTATCTCATTTTACTCCCATAGCAAATTTACAACACAGTTAGTATTATGATACCAATGGTTTAAGCACAAAAACCTGAAGTATAGGCTTGGTGGCGGTCATATAGCTAGTACTAGATCTGAAGAGATTGACTTCAGAGCTCAAGGGTCTCAACATTATGTTGATAGAAGCCATACTACATTCTAGGATGGCATACATCTTCTTACTAGGGAAAGAAAATCAATGAGGGCATCTCTGTTGCATTCTGAAGTTCAGGAATAATGGTCCATGGAGACTTATGCCTCTATCAAGAAAAGCTATGGAAGAACGAAAGCAAAAGGGCAGGAGCAACAGTGAGTTATTAGGTGTAATATATATGGGGAACCCTTTAGGTTTACCTCCAACTTTCATTATCTGAACTCTTTACCATTCTGTAAATTGTGTAGAATTTTGAATTCTCTTTTTAATCTGTTTTAATTTCTTGATGGTTTTCTTGTGATTAATTCACTAAAGTCATTGACATTTTCATTTTGCATTTGTATGAGTTATGATTTTACCTTTTTTAAAAAAATTATACTTTAGCACCATGTAACTACTAGATAATAAAATTAAAATAAAAAAGAGAGTTGACTACAGGATGAGGCTTCTACCTTTTGTAAAATGAGTCACTAAAATTCCTTCAAATGATAAGTCTTCCAGTGTATTTATAGTTTTTAAGATAAATTATTTGATGCTAACTTAAAAGAAGCTTAAAGTCCATGTATATTGAAGAACTATTCAACTGAAGATCAATGAAAATGAGAGAAAAACATTTGGTAAATTCTAATAGAAATTAATAGAAAAAATATACAATGGGAAAATCTACTAAACAAAGAGGAAGGAAGGGAGGGAAGAAGGAAGGAAGGAAGGAAAGGGGAGGGAAGAAGGAAGAGAGGCAGAGTGCAAGAGATTAAAGGGATTCTTTATAGGAACTAAGAGATGTGTGAGAGTTTTATGATAATAGTGAGATGCTGCGATTTCCTAAATCTTAGTAAAGGTCCTGTTTTTTTGTCTTGTGTCTTATCCCCAGGTATGTTATAATTTCAGAGACTTTCCTGGGCCCCCTTGTAAACCTAAACTAATTAAAACCCCATGTGTCTGAGAGAATACACTCCAACTTCCAAACAGATGGTTCATGCATAAATGTTAAAAGTACAATTTATTCCTAACTTGACAAATGCTTTTTTTTCTTTTCTCAAAGTGAAAGAGTTTGTTAGTTGTTTATCTTCCTTACTCTTAGTGATGCTGAACAGGCTTCTTATTTTTCATCACATAAATCAAAATGTAATTAATTTTTCTGTGATCTCCTTATCTAACATTGTACCATTATTTTTTTACAAATATAAATATTTCTAGCAAAATATTTTAGCTCTGATCTTGATAATGTGATAACTTGGTAATAAATATTCTTGTAATTTTAAACTATACTGGTTTCTTGCAACAAATTAAAATACGTCCTCACAACCTTAAGGTGTAGGGAAGCCATATCTATAAAGGTTGCTTACCCAGCACATTTCATCAAAGGACTTGTTCTGAATGCTTAATACCTTCATAAAAGTTAAAATCGGAAATATGGTTACAGTGAATATTTTAACCAATAACCACTTACATCAGAAACAGCAGTTGGTCAGCAGATAGATGATTTGAGAGAGGAGGTATCACAGAAGACCAAAGAGAGCTGAGGCAGGTCTCAGGAGCAAGTGGCATGCAGATGCTAATTGTATTTTACATATTGACACTAATTACATTTTAGCTACCAGCTGGTAGCTGTCCTTCTTTCCTTCTCTTATACATAGATCCTAAGGGTCTTGGGCAATTACATCAATTGCCTTTCCAAGAGGATAACTCTGAATATAATTAAAGTCCCAGGTATTCAATAAAATTGTTACCAACTAAAAATAGATATGAATACTATATAAAATCCATATATGAAAACAAACATTAACATTTTTAACTGAAATTGTGGAAAGAACTGACGTAAACAGACTTCAAGCTTTCTCCTCTTTAGACAAAGCATGTTGAAAAGTGAACGAGGGGCCGGCTCGATAGCCCAGTGGATGGGGCACCGGCATACCACATGGGAGGCCCTGGGTTCGATTCCCGGGGACCTCTCCTAGCGGGGAGACCGCCTTGAGAATGGCAAGCCGCCATGGGCGGGCCAGAGCCACCATGGGCAGGGCAAAAAGCTGCCACGGACAGGGCAAAAGCCGCCACGGGCAGGGCAGGTCGCCCGCGAATGGAGCGCAGCCAGCCACCCGCAAACTGAAAGCCGGCCATGAATGGAAGCAGAAGCCGCCCACAAGCAGGGAAAGCCACGCCTGCGCAGTGACCACTCTCGGCACGTCGCCGCAGCGGGGGGAAGGGGAGATATGTAATAAAGAAATAAATCTTTAAAAAAAAAAAAAAGAAAGAAAAGTGAACGATACTATCACTGGCTGTGTGTTTTATTACGTGCAATTAAAAATCAGAACTGATTTGGCGGGCTGTTTTCACATTTTGTAAACACAACGGAAGGGGACATAATTCCAATCACTCCCCTCTGGAATGTTTTATGGTAAGTGCTTCTTCCTATGATTAATGTATTTCCCCCCCAGGAAACATTACCTATACCTCCTATCAGTAGTTGCACTCTCTTAAGCTTTATTTTCCTCATTTAATACTGCCAAAAAGCACTTTCCAATGCTTTGGTGGACAATGAATTCTGAATAATGGGACCTGAGAAACTTTAGAATTTCATGCTTGCTATTTTAAATTAATTAATTTGATAGCAAAATAATTTTAAAGACTGCTTTCTAGTTTTCATCATAAAATAAAATTATCATGGCTTGATCTTTCTTCCTCTGTCTTTTATATATATATTTTTTATTTTATTTTATTTTATTTTATTATTTTATTTTCTGCTTTTTGGGCTATACAGCCGGTCCCTCCTCCGTCTTTTTCTGTTAGCAGCATAGTGCAGTTCAGAGCAAAGCATGAGTGTAAAGAAATGAAACTACTGTCTTTGGCTGTTGTGTAGAGATGTCATGATTGGAATTAGCTTCGTGACAACACTGATACTTATAAGCATCTTCCAAGCCTCTTTCCTCCTAAATACCAATTCACTCTACAAAAGCATATTTTATTCACCCTTTAGTCCAGAACACTTAGCAATTACAACATTACCAGGGACCACATAGATGCTCAACAAATGTTCATTGAGGAAATAAACTATATCCTAGATGAATATTTTTAAAGATTTTCTTATATCTTCCAACATATCAGTTGGACTTTTGTGGAAATCTCAAGAACATGAAGATGGCTGGTGTGGCAACTGGTCTGCTCTTGGCTGATTGGTTTTCATGTCCTTGGTTTGGGGAAGTATTGGTGATATGGGCTTGGATGCTCCTTCATGAAAAGGCTCTCTCATCTTCAGATGTCTCCTTTCTAACAAATGGGAAATAGCAAAAATTCATTGACTCTCTAGGGCATTTCCCTTCTCTTTAGGCTCCATAATTCAGCTAACAACTTAAAAAGATGCCAAGGCAAAGGAGAGTACCTAGAGACATCTTGGAATAAAAAAAGGGGCCTGGCTTTAATTTATGGTTTCTTTACACAGAGCATTAGAACATATGCTATCAGAACTGGTAAAGTCAGGCCATATCTGAGAAATAAAAGTAAAGCTTTCTAAGATATCTGGATTGCCATTTTGGCAGTGATCTCAATAAGAAAACAAATACTGAGTAAATCATATCCTCTCTTGATATCTGTATCTACATATACCCAATTAAATATGTTAAATATCCCTGAAGATCTGAAATATCACATGGAGAAGCCTCATGATCTGAAGAACTTAACATCTATGAGTAACTGGATATAGGACACCAGTGAAAGAAACATCTTTCTTTCAAAAATTTCCCTTCCACTACTGTCCCATGGCACTTAAATTCACTGTTAAGGTTATCACTTCATATAAAATTCCAGAAGTCCAGATATCTTATTTAAAATGCAAATGGTTACCAACAAACATAACTCGTTAATCTATCAGTTGCAAAGGTGGCATGGAGTTTAATAAACTATAGGTTGCAAGTCATTAATGGCTTATGAGATCAATTTATTTGGACATCCCCAGCATTTTTTAATGGAATAGAATAGAATGGGACTGTAATTGATAGAAAATGTTATATTTTTTGCACATAGGAAGGGTAAGTACTAATTCAGGAAAATGGTTTTTCAATTGTATGTGTGTTTGTGTGTGCACTGAATTGAGATACGTTTGTAATAATTAAACAAGTTTGAATGCTTCTACACCAATACATTTGAAACATGGAGGTACTTCTCAGGCCTTAATGTGTCTCACTTGGCTTGGCAGGGGCAGCATGAAGGTATTGGCATCTGAAGTGAGGAAGGGAGATGTTAGAGAAAAAAGAGAAGTGCTCATCAAGCACAATGCTATGGGTTTTGTTTTGTTTTGTTTTGTTTTCCCATGAAGCAGTTCTATTAGAATAAACACCCTATTTAATAGGTAAGAAAACTGAGTTTTAAATATTATAACTTGAAGAGAGTTAATTCATTGTCTGATTTTTCAGTCCAGTAATTATCCTTATAAATAAAACAGAAGATCTACCCCAGAAAAAGTAATTTTGGGGGGGTGGGAAAGGGAAGGGCAGATGAGTCTGGGTAATGGCAAAGGAAGAAATCATTATGGTCTGTTGGAAAGGCAGTCTTCTCACCTCTCAGTCCTAGTTATCTCATATACAAAATGAGGCATTTGGACGAATGGATTTCTAAAGTGCCCCATCTCAGTTTGTCTTTATTTCTATGAATGGAAAATCTTCCTTAAATTTTCATGCAATAACCTTTGATCTTTAATTTATACCCACTATATTTCTCTCATTGAGCCCTATAATGGCTAAGTCTAGGGGTCCAGGAAAGGTGATAGGCTCTTTATGAATACTTATCAAAAGCATTTGACGTAAAAACAAAATTAAAAAGTGGGGGCAGGCAAGTTTGCATTATACTTTGCTACTCAGATACACAGGTTTTTTATGTTCATGACTAAATGGAAGAGAATCAATCAAAATTACTCTTTTCTTAGTAGGCCAGGCCATTTTTGTCAATTAAAGATTTCAGACAGGCAAACATCCGCAGATTTCTTTCTCCTGTTATGGAAGGTTTTTTTGTGATTGCCTGTAGTTCCTGAAGCCATGAACCAGTGCTTCATTTAAGTTCTTCTTTTTACCCTCCAGGCATAAGTCAGTTGGACCTAGGACAGGTAAAGTTTCCACTGAAGTCAATTGGAGTTTTGACTGCCTGAGGGCTGCAGCATCAGGCCCCAAGTCATCTATCATAAATATTTTTGACACATCAGATTCATACACATTCAACTCCAGCTGGAAAGGTAAAAGGGTGCAGACTCTCACCAGTTATTTCATGCCTTGAAGCAAAGCAACTCCACTTAAATGATATCCTTTCCTCACCTCAGATCCACTTGGGGGTTATGATGGTCACCAAAGATGACTGTCTCTTCAAACTGGTAGGAGATGAGAGATATTTCTCAGTAAAAAGAAATTATTTTCCTGTTTAGGCAAGATGCAGTACAGCAAGAAAATTTCCACTCTTCACTTTTATCACACCCCCTATGAGAATATTTCAAATAATGAGGGAAGATATATATATAAACATATGCTTTGATATGTTTTTGGTAATACAACTATAAAAGCTTTCTGCATTTCTTGATGATTTACTAGAAAAAGAACCACAAAAACAACAACGAAAAAGAACAGAAGAAAAAATACAAAACCTGAACGTGCACAAGAATTCCTCTTCTTTTTTAATTGGGCTTCTTATTTCCTGGAGCTTTCCTTCCTCTTATAAATTTCTTTTGAAACAAGTTAATGAACAAGTGATTTTTCAAACTATGTAATTTCTCCTTTAAGCTCTTGGTACAGGGAAATACCTTTGTGGTTTTTGTCTATTCTGTATTACAATCTCTATCACAAAACATCAAGAATAATTTGGGGACAATATAAATAGCTACATATTGATTCCAGTGGTAAGCTAATTGTATTGCAAAATAAATATGAATTAATGGGTTGTACATATTTGATTTCTCTTCAGTGATAAGTTTTATTGTAGGGAATTGAATTCTCTATAAATTGCTTTTCATATATTTCTGTTTCTTTATGATTTTACCCTATTTGTATGATTCTGAATGAAAAAAAGAAAGTCACATTGCCATGTTATTTTAAAAAGTAAATACAAGTATTTGCCTTTCAAGTATTGAAAAATATCTTCACAGAATAGATGAAATAAGATAGAAAGATAGATAGGCAGACTGTAGTGTATTAAGCAAATTTCTACTCCTTACAATTTATCACTACCCATATGAGACTATTTTAGGTAATGAGAAGAGACATATATGATGTACTTATATATGTGCACCATTTTGGAGACACTATATATGATATATGTGTGTGTTTATATGTGTATGTAGTCTCCAAACTGGAATTAATATTCAATTTTAAGAAATTCATACTCTATTTTCATGGGTGAAATACTATTAGAAACTACAACAACAAAAGGTTCTTTCTGTTAAAATTGTCTGCAACCTAAGTACATGGTCTTCTGAGTGGCAGGAAACCAGAAATCATTCTGTTGCTACTTATGGTTAATGAATCATGACAGATCTAAACAACCAAATCATTCAGTAGCATCAAATTTGACCATTCTAGGCTGTATCTACCCAAAGTCTAATTATTTGAGCAATTAAGCAAAAATGTGGCCAAACTAAATGGCTGATTCTATGTAAACAGATCATGGGAATGAATAATTACATTTTTTAATTGAATTGACTTTTTTGTGGCAAGTTGACACCATCATTGGTTGTCAAACATCTGGCTATTTTTCTTCTCATGATGTTAAGCAACCAGTCAAATTGAGTAAATTGATTTAAATTTTTATTTAATTTAAATAGTTTTAAAATTGAAATCTCAAGTAATCTTTCATTTTATATACATAATTTATACCGGAGTTTTTGTGGGAATATATTCAGGCTCACACATGCAATTATAATGATAAAACAAAAGTCAATAAGCTTACTTTGTGCCTGGCACTGTTCAAGTCCATTAATTCTCACAATTATCCTAAGAGAAAGGTATCATTATAATCTCCGATTTATATATGAGAAAACGACAACAAAATAAGATAGCATAGCTATTTTTCGAAGATGCAGGATATGAACCAAGAGTGTCTGACTCCAGTTTTCATGCTAACTAGCTATGCTATAGTTGGTCACATACAAGCAAATGTGCGAACACAACCAGTGTATTTAGTAAATGTACTAAAGGAAGGTAAAACTCAAATTTGTTGTTGGACCAAATTGATTAGTCAATTCAATGAGAATAGTTACTTTTGTAGCAGTGTTTATACACCGCCAAAAATCTCTTCTGTTTGACTCAGAATGATTCACCTTTGACTTTTCCTTTGTTTTCACCCTATAGGAAATTACAAAGTGCCAAATCCCAAACAGCTCATTGTGGTGCAAAAGGAAGCTAGAAAAGACTATAGATTTTCCTAACTGCATAGAACTCTTTCAAATTATATGGCCATAGCAGATATGATGAATCACAGCAATCAATCATTCTGACAACTTTACTTCACCAGAAACCTTAAAACTCACAAAAATTCCAAAAGATATCTCTGTAGTACCAGTATTCATCTCACATTTTCTTTACAATAATATTAAGCATTTTACAGCCAATGTTAGTAGATAGCAATCTTCATGCTTTAGCTGTTAAGTATTCTCATGCTCTCCCACAACTGTCCCAGCAGTTTAGCTGGGCAAACTTTTTTATACCACATGAAAAAAATAAGGCATTTTGCATTTTACCAAGGGGATTCAGTTCACTACTTTTGATGGATCCAGATGTATAGCACTAATTTAAATTTTTTCTTCCACCTGTTCTCATGGGAAAAGGGCAACTAAATCCTAATACAAAAGTCTGTGGACACAGAATAAGGTCGTCTATTTAAATCAATATGACAGTTACATAAAATGAAAGTGATTTTTGACATTTGCATTTTATCCCATACCTCCAAGTATTTCCAAGCTTTCATATTTTTTATTATAAAAATTGATGTCATTTTCACCTGCAAATTTATGTGTACTCAAAATCAAGCTAAATATTTGATTAACTTTATAAGGTCATACAGTAAATTGGTGATGGAGCCACTGCTAAAACCATCTTGTGAATTAGCATTCTATTCACAAAGTTAACTAAAAAAGAAGGGGAAATAAGAAAGACTGGGCCTAGTCTTAGCAGAAGGATTCCTTTTATTGTATGGAATGAATTATACAAACACAGATTGCACAGAACTGACTATATAACACATGTATAAAAATAAAGTACTTAATCACCTCAGTTAATGAGATCCTCCTGTAAATTTTTGCTGCCTTAACTCAAGAATGTTACCCAGCCACATGCTGGTAAGCAAGGCCAGACTAGAAAAGGCCAAGGGGGTCTAAGTGAAGGCCTAACCCAAGCATCTAGGACAAGTGCAACACGTAATAATCCAAGAGGCAAAAAACGACAATTCATTGACAGGCTGAAATGTATTTTAGCTTCAGTTATGGTGGAAGAGGAATCAGGATAATTCCAGATTTTAAATTAAATAGGCCCTTGACCAACTTAACTGAAATTTGGGGTGCTCATTTTTCTTACTTACAATGAGAGGCAATATTTGAAGGATTTTGATGCATGTTAAATGAGAATATTAGTATATGATATGTAATATGTCTGACACATAACAAAAATTTTAAAATAGTAGTTATCAATTTGTCTTCAAATATTTTGAGAAAGATGAGAAATCAATTGAAAATAAGGAATAGAAAATGTGGTTTTGTTTTAGTGTCCAAGTTTCAGAAATTGCCTGTTTAAGGTTCATGGCTGATAAGAGGTTGTTTTTCTTAGCTAAGTATTTATTAATTCATTAGCTTATCAAATGCAGATTTCTTTAGGCACTGTACTATGTACTGGGGATACATTGGTAATTCAAATAAATACCTAGGTTTTCAGAATAATGGATGCATTTCAATATAATCTTTAGCAGCTACCATAGAAGTACATAAGCACAAATGAAGGAAATATTTCACCCACCTTTGAAGGGACCAAACTACAATTATAATCTCTGTCACCAACAAAATCTGCCTGATTATTTTATTTTATTTTATTTTTTGAGGTACGTGGGGCCAGGGATTGAACCTGGGACCTCGTATGTGGGAAGCCAGCTCTCAACCACTGAACCACATTGGCTCCCCTGAACTGGATTTTTAGTTTATTTTGCTTGCTTTTTGTTTTTGTTTTTTTTAAGGAGGCACCAGGAACTGACCCCAGGACCTCCCATGTAGGAGGTAGGCGCTAAACCGCTTAAGCCACATCCCTTCCATCTGCCTGATTCTTGATTCCAGACAATTTACTCTAGATATTTCTTACAGAAGATAATGCCTATGTCCCTTATACATTTTCCTGTCTAAGCTGTAAGGACTTTTATCAATTCTCCTGCTTGAAAAAAAAATATTTGTAAATTTTATAAACAGCTAAAATAAAGCAGATAACTATCTTCTTATTTACACACAAATATCTAACTCTCTGGCATCTAGTCCAGCCCCTACATTTCACCTGTGAGTAAGTTTGACCCAGAAAAGATATGTGACTTGACCAAGGTTTTACATTTAAAAGGAAAAGACAGAACTTGAAGTAGAAACCAGGCTCTTAGATTCTAATCCATACAGTGCTCTTTCCACTATGCTATAATTATGTGACTTATAGAATTAAACCCAACAATCCAATAAATCATATTATGACCTTTTCCCCATTTTCTCCAAATTTGATTATATTTCCTTGATTTGTGTATTTTCTTAATGTATCTAGTTTATACTTATTTTATTATTTCACTTTATGCTTTTTTCTCTCCTTACTACCCATTTCCAACATTACACAGGAGTAAAAAATACAAATTACTGTATTTAGGAAGAAGGTAAGTCATATTTCTCCTGCATATCTATATAATATGCACAATGAAGGTCAACTGATCAGATACGTGGGTGGTCTGATCATCAGAGATGAAATGATTCCCAGATGCAAAGCGCCTTGGCACACCTCTATTTCTGCTCTGGGAGTCATGACCGCAGCACATCTGGTTAAAAGCATCCCTCCCTCTGCCTCTAGCATTGCCAGCAGTGTGCCCGTGCTAGGCTTTTGCTGGACAGTCTCCCTCTCTG
>PVKH010003252.1:0-25311 GCA_004027955.1 Chaetophractus vellerosus
TTATGAATTTCCCCCTTTTCCATTCAATATTGATTTATACCTTCATTCCGTTATGATCAGAGAAAGTGTTTAGTTTTTTTTTTAAAGATTTATTTTATTACATATCTCCCCTTCCCCACCGTTGCGGCGATGCGCCGAGACTTGGTCACTGCGCAGGCGCGGCTTTCCCCGCTTGTGGGCGGCTTCTGCTTCTATTCACAGCCGGCTCCTGCTTCAGTTCGCGGGTGGCTGGCTGCGCTCCATTCGCGGGCGACCTGCCCTGCCCGTGGCGGCTTTTGCCCTGTCCGTGGCAGCTTTTTGCCCTGCCCATGGCGGCTCTGGCCCGCCCATGGTAGCTTGCCATTCTCAAGGCGGTCTGCCCGCTAGGAGAGGTCCCCGGGAACCGAACCCGGGGCCTCCCATGTGGTATGCCGGTGCCCTATCCACTGGGCTATCGAGCCGGCCCCGTGTTTAGTTTTTTTAAAGTTTTATTTTATTTATTTATCCTCCCCTTGCCACCTGTGCTGTGTCCATTTGCTGTGCATTTATCTGTGTCCTCTTGTCTCCCTTTGTTGTGTCATCTTGCTCTGCCAGCTCTCCGCGCTACACGGGCTATCAGCTCTCTGCACTGCATGGACCAGCTTGCCTTCACCAGAAGGCCCTGGGAATTGAACCCCGGACCTCCCATATGGTAGGCGGGAGCCCACCCAGTTGAGCCACATCTGATTCCCCAGAAAGTGTTTTGTATCATTTCAATCTTTTAAAATTCATTGAGACTTGACTTGTGATCCAACATATGGTCTATCTTGGAGAAGGATCCATGGGCACTTGAAACGAATGTATATCCTGCTGTTTTGGGGTGCAATGCTCTATAGATGTCTGTTAGGTCTAGTTCATTTATCATATTATTCAAGGTCTCTATTTATCCTCTGTCCAGATGTTCTATCCAATACGGAGAGTGGTATATTGAAGTCACCAACTATTATTGTAGAGACCTCTATTTCTCCCTTCAGCTTTGCCAGTGTGTGCCTCATGTATCTTGGGGCACGGAGGTTAGGTGAATAAATATTTAGTATAGTTATTTCTTCTTGCTGAATTGCCCCTTTTATTAATATATAATGACCTTCTTCATGCCTTATAACAGTTTTGCATTTTGTCTGAGATTAGTATTGCTACTCCAGCTCTTTTTTGGTTACTATTTGCATGGAATATCTTTTTCCAACCTTTCACTTTTAACCTGGTTGTATCCTAAGGTCTGAGTTGAGTCTTGTAGACAACAAATATATATATATTTTTTTCTGTGTTTGTAACCAATCCTTTATTGAAACTGGTAACTTGTACACTTTATAATAGAATAACAAAAATAATGTTCAATATATACAGACTTTGTATGGATTATTTGGCTATACACAAGGCATAGCAATAACACAATCTAATCTCCATAAGAATTCTGTGCACAAAAAAGACACCAAAGAGACAACATGTGAACATTACAGTGAAATGACATCACAGGTCCAGTGAAAATTCGGCATAATACAAAACATGCCCATCTATTGCAAATGACATCTTCCTAAATACCCAGCTTTCCTTCAGTAGTAATTTACCCAGAGTCTGAAGTAGATATTTGTTGTGTAGTTATGAGTCTCTTAAGTGACACAACCTCTGCATTTAAGTTTGCTATCCCCTGCTTCAAATATAAATTCTCTGGGTCAGCCACTTTGTAGACATTGTCTTTAATTTCAACAACTCCAGTTTTGAAACTATTCTGAGTCTTGCCGTTAAGCTCTTTTTGATGCCAGTGTTCTGATTTGAGAGACCAGTCTCGAATGTTAGTCACTTGCAATGAAAAGGGCGTGAGAGACGAATGTACCATAGTTGGGGCATGATGCTTTTCAAGTTCAAGGTGTCTTTTAGATGTCACATCCATGGGTGAGGAAAGTTTTTGAGTGGCATCAAATTCGTTATCTAATGCCTCTACTTTTATCTGCATGGCTTTGGCTTTGATCTGAAGCTTGTGTGGCAATGCAGAAGAATCCACTTCTGGAACTTTCACCACTGTCGCGTGTATGCGTTTTAGTTCAACAGGAGAATGGATGGGGCCCTTGGGAACCTGCTGCTCATCTTCTCCATCCGATGACTTTCCAGCCACACCATCGTCAGTCTCTGATGTTCTTGGGGAATTACTGGATGATCGACTGACTTGAAAGAGAGGGGGAGAATGTGAGTAACCAGGAATAGAATGTCCTACATAGTTTTGATATATGGAGGCTGTATAGGAGCCTCTGTCATCTCTAGGCTCTCTCGAGTAGGTATGTAGCTCCATCGGCTCTTGTTTTATGATCTGGAACTTGTTTTCAGGGCTTGTGCAGTTATTCTGGACAGGACTCTCCCAAGCATGGTCTACTGAGGATACTTCTGAAATGTCTGACAGAGAGCTCTGCGGAGAATGTTTAATGACAGAAATACAACTACTTGCAACCATAGCAGGTTCATGCTCGTCCACAAATGAGCCGTCTCAGGATTTGGAAGTCTGATAGTCTTGAAAGTATACAGTTGTAGAATTACTGAGTTTCTCAATCTCTTGAGCATATGCTGTGGAGCTAGTTAAACCAAACTTTAATTTTAGCGAAAGCAGTTCAGTTTTTAGAGTGGCATTTTCCTCTCCCAGTGCAATTAGTTTGTTCTCTAAAACCAAGTCATGTAGTAGCCGTTTCTCACGAGACCGTTTGGCAGCTTCGTTATTTTTCCACCTTTTTTCCCAATACATGGCATCTTTCTTTTCATCGGGAATGAATTCCCGCTTTCTCCAACAGGCTGAAGATTTGTTTTTCCCCACACTTCCTTCGTTTAGTAGCAAGTCTTCACTCGTACTCAAATCTTCAGACACTTCAGCCGGAGCAGAGTTAAGTACCATCATCTTGTCCACACTGCTACCAGTATCTAGAGAGGCCTGCTCCTTTTTGATGGTCTGCATTTTCCTCAGCTACATCAGAAACAACCTTCACCTAAAAGAGATGACGTAGGGAAACAAATTTTCCCCAGGATTCTCAAGCTCTTTAAAAGCTGTGGTTTAAAATCCATCAATAATCTTCCTTTTGGGGCAACCGTTCAGTATGAATCTGCTGGGCTCTTCTAACTGAATGGAGTCGGTGTCTTCTAGGCTATCTGGTGCCGTGGCTCGGGCCTGGCGGGGCAGAAGAGCTGAGCGCCGGGGCCGCCAGGAGTGGGGCGCGCCCTCGGTGGGGGCGGGTTGGGCTGCGGGACCTCGGGCCTGGCAGCGGGCGAGGGCGCCGCGCGGGAGGCGGGCGAGGGCGCCTGATCCGACGGCGCCGCGACCGAGCGGAGAGATGTCTGTATATTTTTTTAATCCATCCTATCAGTCTATATCTTTTGACTGGGGAGTTCAAGCCATTAACATTAAAAGTTATTACTGTGAACGTATTATTTACCTCATCCATTTTGACTTTGGATTTCTGTTGTCATATTGTAGATACATATTGTACTATTGTGTAGACAGTATTTTGATTTCTCAGGGCAGGGCAAGAGAGCTATAAAGGGAAGGGAAGGCTTAATAGTGGACGACGAGAAAACAAGATTTTGATTTTCACTATTCTGATTTGGTGGACCCAGCTTGTTAAAAATTATATTTAAAGCAAAACTAGAGGAAAATCATTGCTGCTGATCTAGAAAAGTGATGTAGAAAATGGTATTGCTTAGGTAATTCTTACACTGTACTAGAAATGGGTCTTGTGCAGTAGGTCACATTTTCCCATAAAAATATTGTATTGGAAACTACCTTCCTAAGAAAGGATAGCATAAACCAATTTATCAATATACTAATAAGGACTACACTAGAGGTAAAACAATGCTAATCTATAATCTTTTAAAGTTGTAAAATAATGCCTCAAGGGCCGGCTCGATAGCCCAGTGGATAGGGCACCGGCATACCACATGGGAGGCCCCGGGTTCGGTTCCCGGGGACCTCTCCTAGCGGGCAGACTGCCTTGAGAATGGCAAGCCGCCATGGGCGGGCCAGAGCCGCCGTGGGCAGGGCAAAAAGCTGCCATGGACAGGCAAAAGCCGCCACGGCAGGGCAGGTCGCCCGCGAATGGAGCGCAGCCAGCCACCCGCGAACTGAAAGCTGGCTGTGAATAGAAGCAGAAGCCGCCCACAAGTGGGGAAAGCCGCGCCTGCGCAGTGACCAGTCTCGGCGCATCCCCGCAGCGGGGCGGGGGGAAGGGGAGATATGTAATAAAATAAATAAATCTTTAAAAAAATAAATAAATAATGCCTCAAACCTTATAAAAATCGGCATAAATGCTTCATACACAGTATACAAAATGTTCCAATTCACCATATTCTATTCTTGAAATACACTGATTTTTAAAAAAGCATATTGTAAAATTAACCTAAAATTGGTGTGCTAGTTATTAGCCAGTAACCATTTAACAATAATTTTATTTTCTTTCAAATCTAAAAGTCTTTTGGAGCGATTTTTTATAGGCTAGAGCTCTTTAAAAATTTATCCAAGGAAATTTTAACCAATGACATCTTTTTCTCCAACTTTCATTGTTGCAAACAGATATCAATAATGTATTCTGTAGTTTGGCAGAATTCATAGGAGACATGTTTTGTTTGCTGGGGCTGCAAGAATGTTTATGGATTTGTATAGACGTAATAATCAGGGTTTTGTTGTTTTAAAATAGTACAGATCATCTAGAGAAAATGGAATTTTAGGCAGAGGAGGAAAAAATGAAGAATAGGTACCTTTTTTTTAAGTGTTGTCATTTGAGAAGAGTGACAAAATGAGAAGCATAAACTGCCTCTATTATAATAGCATTAAGAATTTCAAACACATAGAGCGGCGACATACACTTTCCTAGTCTTATGCCTTCCTTCTTTTGACTAAGATCCTAGAATGTCTTCATGTTTGTGTGCTTTGAACAGCTAAAACAAGAATTGATGAAGTCAAGGCAAATTATGGGCTGTGCTACGTAATCTACATTAAGGGAATCAATCTGGTACAAGAGTATACCTGGGGATGTACTGAGTGCTGGATAACAACTTCATGTTCTCATCTGATATGGAGGACAATCCTGGGAAAATCCCCTGCGTGAGGCCTGCGACCACCCTAATATCATGCAAAACAAACGCCAATATTCACAGTCTGATACTGTTTTTAGTAAGGTAAGCCATTATTTGCATCAAGGGAAGGCAGTATTTAAATACAATGTCTGGGCACCGGTGCACCACATGGGAGGCCCCGGGTTCAGTTCCCAGGGACCTCTCCAAGCAGACAGACCGCCTGAGAAGGCAAAGCCGCCGTGGGCAGGGCAGAGCCACCATGGGCAGGGCAAAAAGCCACCATGGGCAGGATGAGCCGCCTGCGAATGGAGCAAAGCCGCCTGCGAACAGAGCAAAAAGCCACCTGGGAACAGAAGCAGACCCACCCACAAGCGGGGCAAGCCACCTGCACGTTGGGCTGACTCAGCGTGTCGCAGCAGCAGGGGGAGACAAAGCAGACATAGAAGAACACAAAAAATGAACACACAAGCAGGAGCAAGCAGAAAGGGGAGGGATATGTAACAAAAATAAATAAATAAATAAAATTTTAAAGAAAGAACAAGCAGAAAGGGGGGATATGTAATAAAAATAAAAAATAAATCTAAATATATATATATAAATACAATGTCTCCTGCTTAGAAATCATGCTTGCTGCCCTTATTCTTCATTTTTTAAAAAGGGGAACATTTTTGTGAAATGTAACATATATAAAAGTGCATAAAGCAAATGAACATTTTAATGAATTACAAAGTGAGCAAACGCGTAACCATGTGAAGCTCAAAAAACAGAAAATTGCAAGCACCCAGAAGCACCTGTCACAGCCACCCAGAAGGAAACATCATCTTGACTTTTATGGTAAATAATTTTAAAAAATTAACTCACTACTTATCATACCTAAATTATATGGCTAATTTGTTTATTTTTGAACTTTATATAAATGAAATCATCCAGTATGTTTTATTTGTTAGGCATCTTTTGACCCACATTATATATTTAGAATTTATTCATGTTTCATGTAGCTCTAGTATACTTACATTCAGGGCTATGTAGTAGTCTGTTGCATGAATAAACCACCATTTATTTATCGATTCTGTGTTTGATGGGCATTTGAGTTGTTTCCAGCTTTAGATTAAAACAAACCATTTCTTATGCAGGTATATTAGTTTCTGAAAGCTGCTGTTTACCAATTTCTACAAACTCAATAGCTTAAAACAACAGAAATTTGCATCTTACGGTTCTGGAAATCGTTAAGTCTCAAATGGGTTGGCAGGTCTGTGTCCCTCTGCAGACTTCAGGGGACACTCAGTTCCTTGCTGCCTTCTAGAGGCTGCCGCAGTCGTTACCTCCACATCACATCACTTTCTCTAATAGTCACATCTCCTTCTGTTTCTCTCTATAGGGTCATTTGTGATCATTGGGCCCACCCAGATAATTCAGGATAGTCTTCCCTCTCAAGATTCTTAATGACACCTATAAAGTTTCTTTTACCATGTAACATTTATGGTATACATCATTATATACAGCATGTATACTATATAATACATATACAGTGTGTGACACACACACACACACACAGGAACACTTTGAAGCTATACAAAAAGGAATAAGGAAGCTAGGTATTAATTTGAAAATATCTTTAAGATACATTGTGAAGAAAAATCAGTCCAGTAAAGTATGAATTATTCCTATCCTTTGTGGGGTAGATATAATTTCTCGTGTTTTTTTTTTTTTTAATGAAGCAGGTTTTCAGTTTTACAACCAATTGTTCTCATTCAATAATATAGGAGGGTAATAAGTGGATGAGTTAAAAAGTCATAAAAAGTCAAAATTTCTTTCTGTATGTTCTGCTTTAAAGTGATGATTAAAAGATAAATAAAAAGCAATTTTTCATGAACGTAAATGACCCATAAAAGTGTTGGAGAGGATGGACAGTGTGGTAGTTTGGCACTGTATGTACCCCCAGAAAATCCATTCCTATGATGTGGACCTGTTTTAAGTAGCATTTCTTGATGAGGTTACTTCAGTTAAGGTGTGACTCACCTCATTCAGGATGGGTCTTAATCCTCTTACTGGAGTCCTTTATAAACAGAATGAATATATATATATAGAGAAAAAAAGCCACAGAAGCAGAAGCTGAAAGCAAAGAAACTTGGAAGAGAAGGGAGAGGCCAGCAGATGCCACCATATTCCTTGCCATCAGCAAAGGAGCCAAGGTTCGCCAGCTGCCGGTCTTTGGGAAGAAACCATCACCTTGATGATGCCTTGATTTGGACATTTTCACAGCCTCAAACTGCAAGCTAATAAACTCCCATTGTTTAAAGCCAACCCATTTCATGTTATCATCTTTGAGCAGCCTAAGGAACTAAAACAAATATCAATAGAAGGCTTATAACAATTTCAACATATTCTTTATTTGCTTGTTTAACATTCCAAAGTGACATCACATTTCACACTACTGCTTTTATATAAGAAATCAACTGTTTTATCCAAATTAGACAAAAATCCATTTCTGTAAGTTGCCAATTGGCTTTTTTCCCCCAGGGAAAGCTACTGCTTAAATATTATTTGAATACTTTGTTCAACAGAAACACAGAACCCCCCTTATTATTAATGAAGCAGTTGTATTTCACCTGTACTACATTTCAAATTTTCTTCATCAAAAGCCAAAGCCAGAAAACAAAAGTTCAAGCCACATTTTCTCTCAGATTTTTAACAATTCCATTTATCTTCATTAAAAAATTGTATATATGGAGAGGTTCATAAGTATGTAAATGAAAATTAAGCCTCCCCAGGCTTGTTCATAGAGAAGTGGGGTGAAGCTTTATCCTGAGAAAATAGCTGCTGGTCCCCAATCATTATTTCAAGAAGGATAATGAAAATTATTGCCCTCCAAGCCAAACCTTCTCTTTTCTGTGCCACAACCTTAATCTTTTCTGTCCTGGGATTGAGCAGTTCACTTTTCACGCTCATGGAATGCTTCTCCTTTGAACAAATCTCTGACCAAGTCACATTTCATTGAATCTTCTCAATGGGGAGAAACAGTACATGAACAATTATGAACACTAGAATAAAAACCAAGAGTTCATATATTTTCACGTAGAAAAATACATACAAATCCAAGTAGCTCTTAAAATAGAAATAAATCAGGATGGGTATTTTCAAGAAAAAGATTCCATTTCTAAACTGTAAATAGTTCCAATAAGACACTGATTTTTACATCTACCTATATCCCCATATAGGTGATATTTAAATGCAGAGAGAGGTTGGTCTAGGATCACAGATACCTCCTGACTTTTCCCATTATTTAAAGATTGTCTTACAGAACACATTTGAACAGTAACCCTTTTAAATACATTTTTAGACCGTTTTTGTCACTGGCAAACTCCTTTCAACCTGCAACATACAAAAATTCATTTCAACATGGATTCACTTCTTGATGCTAAAGCAAACATAACATTCCTATTACTACAATGTCAAAACATACTACTTTGGCATTATATTAATTATTACAGAAACAGGTAAGATTCTAAATACAGATTTTAAGACTACATAGAATTCTAACATACACATGTTAAAAACAAGGGAAAGTAGGAAGACAGACATAAATATTGTATATTCCTTTTTATGTATGTTACTACCACATATAAATCAGAAGGCTCATGTTACATTCTAATTTACAATTGGTGACATTTAGCTTGGCTTCCAGATTTGGAATTTGTTGTTGGTTTTTAGACCAATTCACTATAGAACTATCTAAAATTGTTTGTGATTATTTTAAGCAAAAACAAAACAATATACTGAACAAAAACAGGTGGATTTAAAGAACATACTATCCAGCAAACTATGATTTTAACCATCATTATAATTTTTTTCTCTCTGAAAGGGAAAAACTTAATTACTTAAATTTCCCCTTCCATATTCCAATAAGTCTTGTATTAAGTTTACTGACAAAGGTTTAAATCAGTTAAAGATCTCAGCTGTTGAAATATTAAAATATAAATATTTTCAGTACAAAAATGAAAAGACTTAACAGAATTGCTTTCCATGAAATAGTTAATCCATGGTTCATACCTGACTGCTATCAGGATTTTGCGACACATCTTGGAACTCTAGTGGATGGTAAGGCATGAAAACAATAAAATAAAATAAAATAAAATAATATAAAGATACTCCTAAGGTTGAGAAGTCCCCCACAAGAAAGAAATTTTTAAATTTTTATAATGTTGGAAAGCTAGATTGCCACTGTAATAAAATGAACATTTACATTTTGTTGAGAAAGCAATGTTAACATATGCACTTTCAATGTATGTGCTTTGCAATGCTGCATCTGTTATTTTCCAATGGACTGTCTCTTACCACTCTTCTCTTTGGCAATTTTTAAGAGAGAGGTTTGTCAATAGACATAAGTAGATATTTTAAAGTCTCAGGGCTTCCTATATCTTATAAGAGCCAGTCCTTAAACACTTAGTATACATCACATTAAAAGATGGGGTAAATATGTTTTAGATTGAATTATGTCTTTAACAGGTTGGTTTCTACAGGATTTAAGGAGAACTTAGTAACTGGATGAACTTTCCTATATTTAAACTCTTTTAGTTTTGCTTTGAGTAAAAATGTCTTAAACACATAAAAAAAGAAGTCCCTTGGCATTAGAATCTCATCACTAGATAATCCTTGATAACGCTTGCTGCTCTCCTAAAATTTAGGAGAATGAAGCTATCATCACAATCATAATAATCATCGTCCTCAGGCTACTGTAGAATCCCACAGACTAACACAAAGAATACCCATCAAGTCTATACATCATTGTTCAGAAATACCATGTAGTCAAAGAGAAGCAAGTGTTAATAGGAAGTCAAATAAACCAACAACTTTTAACTGAGATCTTTAAAAAGCTCTAGGTTTTCCTTTTATTTAGGTTTCGAGGACAGCTTTATTGAAATAGGAACTGTCCTGTGATTACAATGAAGATGTTCATAGCAAACACATCTCTTTTCATATACATAGATAGAATGGCCTCATAAAAGGTCCTCCCACCAAGCGCTAACTAAGATTCTTTTATACAACTGATGAAAACCAAATACTGAAGATGAGAAAATGCCTGTAAGCTTCGAAATAACACTGTGATACATTAAAATGTGGTATTAAAGAAAAAAAATCCAAAACATCCAGTCATCAATACTGTCATTTTCTCATTATCTTTTATGCTCAATAATCAGGGAAAATCAAAGAAGACATAATTCTTTATCCTGACATATCTACACTCTTGCTGCTACTAATGAAGTAATGTTATGACGTGTGATTGAGACACAAAGAAAATCATGAAGAACTTTTCCTCTTAATTAACCCAGAAATAAAAATAAAATGAAGGAAAAAAAAAAAAAGTCCACTTCCAAACTTTGTATAAAATTAAAATATCTTAAAAGAGCTTTTGAAAGATACCAACTTGATAGCTACAACACATAAAAATGAAAACTGATTTTTACACATTTTAATCAATTGAATTAACACAAATACCTGATTCATACTTTTACACTAAACGGGTTGTTAAGTCCCAAGTTCCAAACTGTAGTTTAAATGACTCTACAGAGGGAATCTTTGGAAGGGTAAGGTACCTTTGGAGAACAGTGTATAAATAATTGTAAACATACACTGATTGTCTAAGAGCTTTCTTAAATATAATTTCTGAAACAGTTTTGTAAGAAATTATATATAATAAGTGTAATTGATCAGATAATCCCTATTTCAACATATAAATTCTATTGTGTGCAAAATATGGTAGAAATAGAAGGTACTATGGATGGTTTATATTTTTAAGGTAAGTACCACATTATAATCCAACAAAAGTCCTTTAATCTTTTCATGAAACTTCTCTCTATAAAGGTTGAAATACATAATGCTTTCTGGCTCTTCTTCAAACCAAAACTTGTCAAATTCATAGAAAAGATAACCTGCAGTTGAAGAAAAACAAAACATAAATACAGTGCTCAATAGTTAAACCACATTTTAAAAGTATATAACCATCCTTTAAATTCCATATTAGGATACAATAATCAGAAATAATCTTAAATAATTAGAAACGTGAGGTACTTAATAAATATTTTTATATGTTCAAAGTAAATAGCAATTTTAATAAAATATTTAATGCACATTTACTATTTGTCTAAAAAGGCAAAGAAATCTCTCAAACTTGTCATTTAGTACTTTCAAAAGCTACCTTGAGAGTAGAAAAAAATTATTCCCAGAGACTCCTGAAGCACAAATATGAAAGTTGCAAGAAAACACTGAGCAAAAATAAAGTAGAAGAAAGTTGTTTTCTAGTTGATTTCTAAATCCAAGAGTTATTTCAACTTTTCCAATGAACTCTTAGCAGATTCTCTTTTTAAAAAGAATACATGAACTCTAAATAGGTTCATCATTTTTTCCAATATCTTCCCTAGAGTAATCAAATTTACCCTCATGGAAATAAACATGTTGACCAATATATTTTATAACATAAAATGTGTTTTTAAAACCACCTCTAAACCCTATTTCGCATTCAAGCAAACATATGTGTCTAATTAATTAACAAATACTTTTCCAGTGCTTACTATGTGCTCATTTACTCCCACAGCAGCTCTAGGAAGCAGGTACATGTTAGAACGATTTTACTCAATAGGAAACAGTCACAGAGAGGTTAAATGAACTGTCCAAATCACATAACTGTCTTGTGATTTCCACTGTTATAAACAGGACTTTGTTTCCAACAGAATCTCATTTCCCCTTCTGAAAAGCTTTTCAAGAATAGATAGAGTGATTCTAGCAATGGAAGAACTTTTATCATTGATGTGAAAGAAGTAGCCACTGAAGGTTCTGAGGGCAGGGAGGGGGAAAAACAGGTGTAATATGGGGACATTTTCAGGACTTAGAAATTGTCCTGAATAACACTGCCATGACAGATACAAGCAATTATATATCTTGTCATAACTTAGAAAATTGTTCAGGAGAGAGTGTAAACTATAATGTAAACTATAATCCACACTTAGTGGCAATGCTCCAAATGTGTTCACCAATTGTAACAAATGTACCACACTATGAAGGATGTTGTTAATGTGGGAAAACGTGGGAGGGGTTTGGAGCTGGGCATATGGGAATCCCCTATATTTTTAATGTAACATTTATGTAATCTAAGTATCTTTTAAAAAAATTAAAAAGTATATTTAAAAAAAGAAAAAAAGTTAAAAAGTTAAAAAATAAAAAACTTAAAAATGAAAAAAAAATAGAAGTGACTTATGACAAAAGGGGAAAAAAGGTTTCACTAGCTTTACATAAAATTGTGGCTGTATGATCGCAATTGCAGAGCAATATGAAAAAACAGAAATTCCATTTTTATAAACTACTAATAAAACAAACATTCATAGTTAAGAATATCTTTTCACATTTAAAATTTGAAACAACACTTTGTAATGAGGTCAGTTTAAGACAGAGTTCAGATTAATTTCAATATATGATAAAATAGGTTTTTATCAACCATATATGTGAAAAAAATCAAAGAACGAGGACTCTAGAAAAATATCATCTGCTTCTTGTTCCTAAAATATGAGATGATACTGGCAATCATTATTTTTAGATACTATTTTTTTTATATTTATTTCATTCAAAATTTCTTTTGTATGTATAATACATTAGGGACAATAGTATATGTATAGAAATTAACCAGAAGTATACAAATTTACAGTCTGTGTTCTCTTCCTCCTCCTCATCCCCCAATACACGGAGGGATATAAAATCAAAAAATTTTGGAAAAGAATGTTCTGGGAAGTAAGAAAACAGCTATTTAAATTTTATGGTATACTATTTGTTTTAGGGTTTCTGGTTATTAGGTTTTAGCTATATACCATTCTTATACATTCTTTAAATTGCTTTTTTATTATTGTCAGGTAATGCAACCCCTTCAAAGGATTTTGGAGGCCTGGAACAAACTGCTCAAGTGTCAATTATTAGAAATTTCTTGATTCAGAGTGCGTTTATTGGTCTACAGTGTACACTGGGGTCAAAGGAAGGGCTGACTCAAAGATTGTAGACTGTAATGCCTAAGTTGTTTTAATGAGACATCAAGAAACTGCAGGAGATGATACCAGAATTCTAGGAAGCTGGCAAGGCATGAGACTACTAAAGCTTTGCAGAAAGTGATGGGAAAAGAGTTGTTTCCATGAAGCATGTCTATTGTCCTTTTGACTCTGGAAGGTCTGGAATACTGGACTCAATAGGAACTACAATCCCTGTATGCTTCTATTGCTTCTAACCAGAGCAGCAGAGGCACTTAAGGTTTCCCAACAGGAGTTAAAAATAAGGGAACCATAGTTAATGGGGATTAATTATAAACCAGCCTGAAGGATTTGACTGCAGTGAAGAAAATGTTCTAAATTCAGATTGTGTGCTACTGCACAAATTTACTAACACTCATTGAATTGTACACTTAAAATGGGTGAACTTCATGGTATATAAATTATACCTTAATGAAATTGTTATTGCTATAAAAAAAATTTTTGGTATTTGAAAATTTAGGTATTTTCTTTTGTACCTAAAAAGAAAAAAAACAAGGGACCCACTGAACCAGAAGTCTAGTTAAAACTGTGGCTCTCAATCACTAGAATGGAGCCATCCTAGACAGTAATATCTAGAAGACACAGATTCTGAGATCTCTAAGCCCTCCTGCTGTACCAGTGGTCAGCAAACTCCCAGGCTGACAGTGGATACATGCTCACATTTTAGATGTGCAAGACGGTAAGAATGGAGTTGAGAAGCTCAATTACTACTCATTGTTCCCAACCTTTCCTACACAGAAAAAGACATTAAAAACAAAAGGAAGGGGAGATAAAAGGGAGAAGGGGGAGATGGATGCATATCACTGGGAAATGAAAAATGTAAAAGCTAATAACTTTATAGTATAGTTCTTTCTTCTAGATAGAAAGTACAACCTTGGAATTCTAATTTGCTAATTGCTCCCCTCTAGCCCCTAGCAAAAACAGCATCTCAAATTACTTTCAAATAAGAACAGATTCCTTTTGGGAAGAAAATCAGAAGTACTTAAGATTGAAAATTCCACTGGTAAATGGATATGAAAATCTAACATTTTAGAGCTGCTGCTTGAAAGCTGAATAGTTAAATTGACAGATATATAATTCAGCCAGGACAGTGTTTAAATGGATAAAAATTTTTGAAAACCATATGCTTGTTTCCAGGACAATCCAACGCTCTTAATGATTTAAACTGATAGAAAGAAGGCAACTGAAAGGGCTCTAGAATGACTCTTCTACCTCACCTATTACTTTGCTGTGCTTCCTACACAGGAGCCAGCTGAGATGCTGGTGTTGAGGGGCTATGCACAGGAGGCCTACAGTACCCAAAGATCGTTACGTCACTGGTCTTTAGGGTAAAAATAACAGACTTAGGTCATGTTGTACTGCTTTCCTACCTACCACCCTCCTCTCCCAGTTTATTTAAATACAAAAAATGCCTAATAATTTTGATTGAGTATTTTTATATTTGTTTTATGTTCAACGGACAGCATTAAACAAGGGATATATTTCACTAGATAAAACAGATATCAGAGGCAGAAAGCAAAGTACCAGGAGTTTAGGCACCATGCTAAAAGGGTCATTGGGAGATCTAGGGGAAGAAAGCAAGCAAGACCAGTGGCAAACAAACCAGCAATTCCTAAGCAACCAGATGAAAGAAAAGAACTGGAGAGCAGGGAGAAAGAAGAAGCAGATTTGGATGAAAACCTGTTTGAAATGCCTAACCCCTAAAAAAGGAGGCTGGCTTATTCTGACTCAAGGCAGTTCTGTAATCTGATGGGAATACTCCTATAGAGAAGGAGAGATTAATAATGGAGAGAAAAATGGATAAATGAAGGAACAAAGTCTCTGATGAGACTTCTCAGAGAAGTCATGTCTAAACTGAGGTTTGAAGGATGAGGAGGTCTCATTTGGGAAGAAAGGAGGGAGCAGGAACGGTGTTTGAAGCTTAGTGAACATCACCTGCAAAGCTCCAGAAGCAAGAGAGAGCATGACACAAGTGAGCAGCTAAAGGAAGATTGGTATGGCCTAATTGTGAACTGCAGCGGGGGCAGGGGAGGGTATGAGGCAAAAGATGAGTCCGGAGAGGTTATCAAGGTTCAAATTATAGGCTTTGTAATGGGGACCCTTTGAAGGATTTTAGGCAGTTTAGTAAAATGATTAAATTTTCATGTTAGATAACTATCCTTCAATGTGGAGAAGAACTGGAAAAGGATCATCACAGAAAGACTAGTTAAAACGCTATTACAGTAACCTAGTAACAAAGGCCTGAACTAGTTAGTTATAATGGGGATGGAGAAAAGCTGACAAATGCAAGAGAAATTTCAGATGTAGATAAAAACTGGAATGAGGGATTAAGTAAAGTGTGTTGGTGGGTGGGGGTGGGATGTTGTGGTAAATGGAGATAATGGAGTTGAAGTGATGAGTTGGCCAGTGACCCAAAAAATGTCTCAGTTAAACACAAAGAACTAGTCATTATCTAAATGACATTCTAAAGACACAAAAAGATCAAAAGCAGAATGTGAAGCTAAGCTAGACTTATTTGATTAAATCTTCGGTATTCCAATATCATCACAATAATAGTTAATGGAATGGTAGTAATCATGACTGCTTTAGAAATAGTTGATAAGCACCCCAAACCTACAAGAAAATATTGAAACAGTGGTGGTGAAAAGCTTCTTTAAATTACATTTACTTACAATAGCAACAATATAATTTACAAATGGGCTGTCCTTGACACAGTAGTATTCATTAACCAGTGCTCAAGACAGAAAATTCATTTTGTAGTTAACTAGAAAAACAATGCTTAAGAGAAAAACTACACGAATCCTAAATTTTCAAGAAATTGCCTAATTAGTTTTTTTAACCAGCAAATTTATAAACTGAAGTATAAAATACTCTTAGGGACCCATCCTCAACTATTTTCCTATGTTTTCAAAGACCTGAAATAATAAAACATGTGTAAACTACATACATACCTAATGGTTTTAATATTCTCTTAGAAATATCTGGGTTTACAGTGAACCCTAAAGTAAACCATGGACTATATAGTTAACAGTACAATTATAAAAATGTTCTTTCATCAATTACAATAAATGTACCACACTAATGCAAGTTGTTAATAATAGGGCAGTATATGGAACTTCTTGTATTTTATTACATGATTTTTCTGTAAACCTACAACTTCACTCATAAAAATATTGAAATAACTTATTTTAATACTCACAATAAAACTGATGAAAGTGTTCCATTGTTGGTATACCAGGAACAAAGTTGTAGAGATGAAACTTCAAAGCTTCACTCTTCAGCAAGCTGTAAGCCATCTCTGTAAGATTGATTCCAACTATTGCATAAGAATACCTATGTCAGAGACATTACCAGTTATACCAGCTAGCCAAATAACTCAAAAAATAAAATTTAATTTAGGCAAAGAATAACTTAAAAAATTACTTTGATCCATTAGCAGCAGAGTACTGATTTTATGATAATCTCTACATATTAAGAAAAATATTCTGGAATGGATCCATAAAGTTTGTTCTTTAAAGGCTATTGATTTTCTGGATATAATCTAAGAAATAAAGTTCTGTTCACATAAATACCTGAAAATAAAATCCTTAAAAAATAAGTACTACATATAAAAAATCTCATTGATTTCTAAAATACACTGAATAATAAAATTTCTACCTTCATTACTAGGGGAATTTACTTTTATGATCTAACACCTGTTATAATGTCTTTTTCAAACATTAGATATCATTGGTATAAAAAAAATAATGATAAAATTAATAATATGACTCAATTTGCATTTTACTTCACAGTTTTTAAAGTTATTTTCCATTTTCCTGTTCCTATTTCAGAGCTATTTCCTATTCCTATTTTCATATCTATTTCTCACAAAAAAATCTATAAAGGCCCTTATTTCCACTTTATAGAATAAATATATCTTGTGACAGAAATATACTGAAATATATAAAAATTGGTTCATGAGCACATTTAGCCTTACAAATAATGTGTCACATAATGTCCCCTACAAAGTTCTTATTAATTAAAATAATCTCATTTGAAGAAATAGCTTCAAATTCAGGTTATCTAACCATCTTAATCTGAAGAGATTACAGTTCCTTTAATACATCCAGCTTACCCTAATTTTGGATGATTTGAACGGGAAAGAATCTGATGAGCTTCACGAGTATAGTTTTCACTAAAATACCTAAAAAGTTTTAAAAAATAATGAAATGAGCATATATCATTCAACATTTAGGATATTTAGAAACAATTTAAAACATTACTCAAATCAGTCTTCAGGGACTACAAATGCTTCCAAATCAAAATTTAGTTCAGAGCTATCAGGCCTGTCTAGAACAGGACACAGAAGCTTGGCAAGACTATAAATTATTTTTAAAAATAAATTTTCTAAAAAGAGACTTTCTATGTACCTTAAAAAAAAAAAAAACCCTAGAGTTCTTTATGTTTGTGCATTTTAAATTTTCTGTAAAATAATCAATATATTCTAAAAAATCAATAAATACCTGTTGGGACACTCTTCCTTTCACCTTGACTTATTCCTTCTAACACAATTTAAATCTGTATATTTAATGTCATTTTTAAGAGCTATCAGAATAAAGTAAATAACCTTCCTTTTGCACTAACAAAACCTCCTTGATGGGGAGTAAAACTAAAAATATTGGCCATAAAACAGAAGTATTAGCAGGTACAACAAGAGAAATATATAAAGCTATCAATTTGGCCTGTACTAATGCAAACCTCCTTGAGTTCTTAAAAACAGGGACCAGATCTTTTGTTCAAACCTTTGGTTCATCTCATAATGGTACACATGCACATATATGATGACTGACTGGCTGTTCACGTGAGGAAGTAGAAATAAAAAATGGATTTCCAGGATTTATTTAGGTTTCAGAGGGCAAAAACATTGAAATTATCATAAAGCATTGGAATTCCTAATTAAATCCTCCTTCTGTAGGATTACACTATAGACTTTCATTTCTTTTCACTGGCTCTAATTTTCAACCTATTAAAGCAGGGGTTATTAACTTAGAAAGACAGGAAGGAAGAGCCATGAACTACCTTAAATTATGCACAATTATTTTTCTGTATGTACATTTTCTGGAGAGAGAACATAAAAAGCTTTCATCAGATTCTCAAAAAGCCCTTAGCAGGCTATTTGTATTTATATCTCATTTTTGTACATGATACTCCTAACGTAATTCAGTATTACATTAGCATTTCAATTCTATTAACTTTCTCAATGAACTTATTTAGTCACACTCTATACAATAAGGAAAATTAATCCACATTGAGTTTCTTTCTTTCTTCCTTTCATTCTTTTTTTTCTTTCCTTTTCTTTCTTTTCTTTTTTACATTGTTGGTCTTAAATTGCATATTCTACAACTTTACTACTTCTATTTCATCTATTCTGAATTCTACAGTCTTTCCTGAGTTCATTTTCTGTACACCTTTTCTTCTTTTATGTGTGCCTCGGCATTCATGACCTAAAGTCTGTTATCTATCAAATTATCAAAGCAACCAGATATCTCAAAAGATTAGCTGACAAAAGCCAAAATATTTTTAAAAATTACATAAAAGTGTTTTTAACAACTTGCCTCGTTCCTTGACTATATCTTTATTTTGATCCTGATGTGTCATAACTCCATAATAAGGACAATGTCTTTATACAGGAATAGGAACTAAGTCTACATTTTCCACCATTTTTAATATCCCAATGGCAGTCAAATAAATTCTAATATATTTGAATCCTGACCATTTTTCTTATCAGTAGATATTAGCTCTAAATAGGATAAAAAAAATCTTAAATCATTTTAAAAAGTAGATCAGAGTCCCTTGCCACAGTCCAAAATCAAATTCTATTAAATTATTTAAGCTTTAGGCTAAATTAAATTCTCTCTGGCAGATGCTCAGAAACCTTGTCTTCTGAGGAAAAGAGCCAGAAGCAAAGTTACTAAGAGAAAGTTAAGAAAGGAAATACCAGAATTAGTATGTATTTAACTGAGGGTGAATAAGTTCAAGCATCTTTGTCTGTTGCAAAATTAGTAGTTTAGAAGTGACAGGAAGAAAGATGGCCCTTGAGCCAAAACAAAAGATCTATGTGTCCTAAAAAATAATGAATTTTTAAAATATTTTATAATTTGCCCAAATGAAACCAAAGGGCATTTTTTCTACTTAAATTCCATTTTTCTACTTAATCTTCCAATCTATGAACACGGTTTTTATCAAGATGGGAAACAGGCAATCTCAACATTTGTAATTCTTATTACAATTATTACTATTTAAGTCTACTGCATTTTGTTTATCTCAGGGAGCTAGGATTATGGAAACTTTTCATACTCATAAAATAGGTGTTACAGAAAATGAAATATTTTTGTAATTGAAAAAAATGTAGATATTAAAACTCTACCATATTACCTTCTATTTTCTCCCAAGTAGGCTTACCTATACTGACTTAAAATTTTTCTCTCAAAATTAACCTAATTTAACTCAATTTCAGGACTAATTTTTTCACAGCAAGAATTATCCAAACTTTACAAACAGTCAGGTTTCCCATTCTAGGCATCTGTAAATCACAATTCAGGGATGGACTAAAATACCAGAATCTGTTCCTTATAGGAAGAAATTAAATCTTCTAGGTTATTTTCTAAACGACTTTTGCCTCTCAATTCTGATTTGAGTTATAGATTTTGGGATTTCACATACGTGCCCAAGAACAAGTATTAGAGAAGAAACAGGAGAGTTCACAGAGACGCTGAAAAGTCACAGATTTAGATCAGTTGTCACAGATGGCAAAGAGCAAGTGTGAAGAAATTTTATTATCATCTTATCTGGTATAGTTCCAAAGAGGGAATCAGAGAACCAGAAGGAAAAGGCAAGATGGTAAAGGTAGTGAGAAGAGAGGGTTCATATTTCCTTGGGAGGCCTCAGAAGGGATGTCAGGAAAAGAAAGAGGAATGGTATTGGTAAATAAAGAAATCGCACATACATACACAAGTAAAGGTCCAATGTCTTTATATTGTTGCCAGCTCATTATTAAACACTTTTAGCACTGCAGCTATTTGAATTCAGTTAGTATGCAAGAACTATATTAATTACTATTTGAATTTAATCTGACTGGATATTGCATATAATTTCATTTAGAGAAGAAAAGAAAATTTATTTTCACTTACACCAGATTGATTAATCCAAGTATGCCCATGCCTCTGAAATCTGTTTTGGGATCATCACCCTGGAAACCAATGTCAGCCCACTGCTTGGAGATTCTAGCCTTCAACTTGTTCTTAGGCATTAGAAGATTCCAAAGCTGTATAAACATGCCTCCATATTACAAATAATGGTAATATTCTTAATTTACCAAGACATTTTCCTTCTCATAGCTTACAGAGTCAGTGGAATGGTGTCAAACAAGTTTTTGTGGACAAATCATAGTTTCAACACAGACTGAATTGGTTCTAAAAAATGTAGTATACTTATTCCAAGTAAAAAGACCAACATATAGAAGACTAGGTTTGTAAAGGTAACAAATAAAACAACGAGATGTCTTTATTTACTAATTAATACATAATATACCAGAAGTACTAAACTGCTTACTTGAAAAGAACACAGTATTATGTACTTGACTCTTGCCTCAGACTCTGTATTACTTAAGTAGGCTCTATTATAATAAAGGGTAATTAGTCCCTAATTAGAAGAAGGAAAATAAGAGTTAGGGAGTGGATCATGAAGAAAATGATATTTATACTATTCCAATCTATATGATTATTGTTTAACAAATTTTCACAGTTTTTTAAAAAAGTAATATGACTTGGTTTTAAGGAAATACATTCATCAAGATTGAGGATTTCTGAACAGCTATCAAATATTAGATACCAATAAGTGAATTAATGCAAAATAAAGTAAAAAAAAAATAGTCATTTTCTAAACTCAATACCACAAGTCACCGAACAAAAGTTGTGAAAATTTGCAAAAGGAAAGTATTTGCATTTTTTCCATTTCACTACCATTTCAGAATTGTTAGAGGATTCCTAATGAAAAGAGACTCCTATTACCAAAAATAAAACATGAAGATTTACTTTAAAACAAAGTCAGGACTCTGTGTAGCTAAATCTAATCATTTGGGTCTTATCTAGTCTTTATTTTTATTACCAACACATTTGCTCACATTAGCATCTCCCTGTGAGTTCAGTAAGTCATTAGATTATGCCACTGATTAGATCTCAAAGATGTGGTGAGAGACTAGGAAGACCAGTGATCTCAAAATTTTATATGTACAAATATCAAATTTCTGGGTTCTACCCCCTAGAGATTCTAATTTAGTAGGGTTAAGGTGGAACCTTAGAATCTAAATATTAAACACTGGTTAAGTCTAGTGAAGGTGGTCCTTGAACTACACTTAAAGAAACACAGACCTCTGCAGCTTTCTACCCAGTAAACTGCTGATTCATATGTAGTGGGGCTGGGTGAGATAATGCCAGCAACCCACCCTCCACTCCTGTAAATGAGTTTCATAATGAAGCACCTTCTCTGAAGGGGAAAGAAATTGAATGTCTCTAAGCCTCTAGAATTTGCACATATGACCTCAAGCATGATTTATTTTTATATTGTTCAATAATTCAAAATATAGAAAATGAAAATTTACCTTGAGAAGTAGCTTTTCATGTTGTAGGTTATCAGAGTCATATGGACTTTTTCTTACATCTTCTACATCCAAATAGAGCTGTTTATATCCTGATATCTGCAGTAAGCATGCCTTCATGCAAATTTTAAAACTGAAAATGATAAAATTATTATACTTTACCTTATCACAATAAAGTAATGCCTTCTATACCTTGCGGTTCATATGTCTATTTAGAAAGCATTTTCTGGTTTTCAGTTTAATACAATAAAGAACAAGAACCTGACTGAACATAAAGCATTATACAAAGTATTATGTAGGCTATGGTAAAACAGATTCTAGAAAGAGGGCACAACATGGTAGGAATTGCAAACTTTGCAACTGCAAGGATTTGTTCTTCTGCTTTTCATGTGTTCTCTGGGCAATCTCATAATTCTCAAATCTTTATTGCCAGATATCACCAACAGAGCTAACTTTCCAAGTATATAATGGACAGCTCCATGGCAGGTTATCTCAGTTTCTCCTAAATTTAACAGCTTAACTTCCCTGAAAAAACATGCTTTTCCTTAATACTCTAAAGCTATTAATGGCATCACTAACCATCTGTTCCCTTAGGCTAGGACTCTGAGTTCTGATCAACAACACATCCGAAGGGTCCCAAATCCTTATCCATTCTATATCTGAAAGGTCCCTCAAATCGTCATTTCCTCTGATATATATGGCTTTGTCATCTCTTGCACGAATGACTCAAGAGCTTCCTCTTCCTCCCTCTACCCACCTCCCACATCCCCAAATCTTTCCTCCATCTTCCTAAAATACAAATCTGATAATGTACCTTGTTTGCTAAAACACCAGAGGTCAAAATCTAAGTCTCTCAGTATGGCAAGCAAGACTCTAATCTAGCAATCCATTATTTCTCCAGCCACTGCACATATCCAATGCTCCAGACATAAAGAACTCCCCATAGTTCCCAGATACTCAAGTACTTCTACATCTGTACCTTGCTGCCATGGTTTTTCTGCATGAAATGTCCCCTCCTACTCCTTCATCAAGGTCCAGTTCAAAGGTCACCTCTTCTGCAGAACTATCCTCACAGTTCTACACTGTACCCTTGCCTGTTCCATGCAAAATACATTTCTGCTTCCTCCATATTCACAGAGAAAATGCTGAATGAAGGAGAATTGCTAAATACCTACTCTGTCAGTGTACTAGTGCTGGAAATACAAAAATTGAATAAGAACTTAAAGAACTTAGAATTTACTGGGGAAGAATAAATCAATGACTAGAGTGCAGTAGATTAAATGCTATGACAAAGAGCTCTATGTGAGGACAGAGCAAGTGCACCTATCCCAGACTATAGGAGCTGAATTTTGAAGGACAGAGTAGGTAAAGTTATTTAACTTTGGGAAAGTAATGGCAAATTATGTTAAAGAGGGTAGATGGTATATCAGCCATAGTACTTGACTATAGACCAAGAGCTATGGCCTCTACCTCTGCTTTTTATCACTAGCTGCATTTTATTGTGCATATTACCTCAGCTATCTGGATCTCAATTCCTCATCTAGTAAAGTCACAGATGATCTCCACAACCTCTTCAGCTCTAATATTTTACAACTGTATGTGACAGCTCACAGGACACAAATGTATAATATATAAAGAATACTGTAAGAACAGCATACCTGGCATCTTTTTCAGGATTAACATTCTTTTCCTTCATTATATCTTCTACACATTTGTCCACTTCACTCTGAACGACATGTGTAGCTTTCCGTAAAACCTATTTATGTGAAGGAGAAGCTAAATGAAAAAAAAAATCCCTCATAGCTGTAAAAGAACGATAAGTTTTGATGCATTTGATCAACTTTACAATTAAGATACTAAAATGCAAAATGAAATCAAATGTAGTTCAATTTTTCTCTAGACTAAAATCATTTAAGTTCACATTTTTTGATAAAAGAGAAGCAGCATGATAGATAAAGGCTTTCTTACTGAGAATGAACAGTCCTTCAGGTAATGAATACCCAGCTAATGAGCTGTCACCATAGTGTGTTATGAAACAGTATCTTTTATAAAATTAAAGTTACATAATTTAAAATATTTTAATATAGAAGAACACAAAGAAGAAAACCAAACTGACCTTGTAATCCTACCACCAGAGATACACACTGCTAACAGATTGGATATATTCTTTTGGTCTTTTCTAAGCATAAAAAACATTTTTAAAATAATGTGCTCTATAACTGGCATTATGGCCTGCTGCCATGAAGAGACAACACGTATGGTATTGCAAACCTGGAGCTTAGATATATTAATTGCAGCTCAAAGAGGAACTTGTGTATTGGTTAGTATTAAGTACTGTACCTATATGCTTGGTGAACATGATGATATCTCTTCTAGATCATATGCAGAGGGACACTGATTATGTTAAAAGTCTTGGTAAATTTAAGTGGTTAATGAACATGCCTATAAGATAAAGGAACGGATCTCTTAAGTACTGTCTTTATTTTGTTTGCCATATGCATGTGTTGTTATTGCCTATCCTGTCTTTGTGAGTTTATGTCTAGGGTAGTGCCTCTCCATACCTCTCCTAGCTGTCCTAAGCATAACCACTGCCGGGGGAACTGGGGTTAGCTGTTTATACCCAAACCCAGCAGGTCTACCACAGTCTCTCCCTAGAGTTGACAGCATAAAAGAACTCAAAGAAGAATGCTGTTTCCGGTCAACTTTAGGAGGATGCAGCCTCCGAAGACACCTGGCCTTTCTCACTCTCATGGTCCAGTGTGTCATGGCTGGCCCCTTTTTAGGGCCTGCCTACCACCATCTTCTTTATCCTTTTAGTGAGACCATGTATCTTTAAAATTCTAATTAAGTTTATTTCTTACAGAATCAACACCTTATTAGGCATGTGGGGATTGCATCCAGTTCCAACCAGGGTGCCGGACCTGTCTTCCCTCAACTTCAAAAGATAGCCAGAGAGGTTTACGCCCTGTCAAGCAGGGACTACTGCCCTAACCAGCAAGAAGTAACTACAGAAGAATGACCATCGCCTCTCAGCACCCTCTTAAGAATAAGGGCATGAACTCTTTGAGGGGGGAATTGAGGCAGGTTAGTACAGGGAAATGAAGAGAAGACGAGCCACAACATGGCCAACAGACAAAATGGCCACAAAACCCTGCTGAGTCCTTGACCTTGACCTTCAGGTCCCAGTAGGGACTCTTTCAGGGGCCAAGGGGAGGTCCCGGATAATTCCAAATAGGCCTCCCCATTGGTCCCGGATAATCCCCAAAAAAGGCCTCACCATTGGCCCCCACCATTGGTGGGGTAGCCAATTAACAGCTGGGGCCCCTCTCCTTAGCATTAGCAAGGGGAGGAATAATTAATAGCTTAAAAGGTGACCACACAAGCCAAAGCCCTCTCTCTCTCTGCCTAGAGGAGCCCACAACAAATCTCAGTGCATATTTCCATCCTCTCCCATTTCTCAGCACACTCTGTTCTTTTCCCCTATTTCCCAATAAATTCTTTTTACTGGCCTAACTAAGTAATAATAATAATAATAATAATAATAAT
>PVKH010003253.1:8461-25404 GCA_004027955.1 Chaetophractus vellerosus
CTCTCAATCTCTCTATCATTCTCCATACATACTGCTAATTCTAGTCTGCCTCTATAATTTACTTGTATTTATACTTTGCATAGATGGAGTCTAAAATATGTAATATTTTTGTCTCATTTCTTTCACATGCTTCCTTTTATACCATTGATGGGGGATTATTAATATATTACTATACACTACTGTCTATAGTTTGTTTTGGTTGTATTTGTGCCCAAATATCACCCCACTATTAACCTCTTGTAACAACATACATTTGTTCTGTTTCAGAGAAAAACATTCTTATGTATGCACTATTACCAAATTCATTTTTCACAAAAAGGTTCACTATGCTATATAGTCCCATGTTTCATTTCTTAGTGATACCCATTTACCCACATCCTTAGACTTTCCCTTTCAACCACTAATATCCATATGTTAGTGCTACTAATTATAAATCTTATGATGGGCTTTTGCCATTTCTATTCATTCCCAACCATTTACAAACATCTTTACCAATTCTGCACAGATTAAACCTAAGATTTTTATTCTCTAGCCACATTCTATTCTTTTGTGACTTATATTCTAGCAAAAAAACTCCATGAGTTCACTCATTATATTTAGTTCATAATAGTGAAATCATAGAATATTTGTCCTTTTGTATCTGGCTTGCTTCACTCAACATAATGTCCCCCAGGTTCATCCATGCTTTCATATGCTCCATGACTTCATTTCTTCTTACAGCTGAATAAAATTCCATCATGTATATATACTACATTTATCCATTCATCAGTTGATGGACACCTGGGTTGTTTTCATCTTTTGGCAATTGTGAATAATGCTGCTATGAACATCGGTGTGCAGACATCTGTTCATGTCCCTGTTCTCAGGTCTTCTAGGTATATACCTAGTAGTGGTATTGCCAGTTCACATATATCTAACTTCCTTAGGAACCACCAAACAGACTTCCACAGTGGCTGTACCATTCTACATACCCAACAACAGTGAATAAGTGTTCTTATCTCTCCACATCCTCTATAACACTTGCAGTTCTCTGTCTTTTAAATAGTGGCCATTCTAGTAGGTGTGAAATGATATCTCATTGTAACTTTGATTTGCATTTCTCTAATAGTCAGTGATATTGAATATTTTTTTCATGTGTTTTCTCTTTGCCATTTGTATTTCTTCTTTAGAAAAATGGCTATTCAGGTCTTTTTCCCTGTTTTTAATTGGGTCATTTTTCTTTTCATTATTGAGCAGTAGGATCTCTTTTTATATCATGAAAATTATACCCTTGTTGGGTTGTGATTTCCAAATATTTTCTCCTATTGAGAAGGCTGCCTTTTTACCCTCTTCCCAGAGGGGAAGAGGACCCCTGCAAATCCTCTCAGTCAGTAGCCACTGGCCAGGGACTGGAGGACCCACTGCTGTTTGCTCTGAAGGTGGGGAGATGGGTGTCAGCATCTAGTGCTGAAGCTTTACCCATGGGATGTTTCCATCCAGCTGAGACTCCTTTCCTTTACCTCTCTCTTCTGGGTAGTGTCTAGCCCTGGTGTCCTAAGCTCTAGAACAGTTTTCCGAACAGTTTCTGTCTGTCCTCAAGCTATTTTTCTGGCAGAGATGTGAGCCGCCTGCTCTCTAATCCTTCATCTACCCAAAAGTCCCAGAGCTCTACTTTTAAGAATATTTTTAGCATCTGAGTTCCTTAAACTATAGCACAATTTGCAAACAGAATATCAACAACAAATAACAAACAAAAAGAACTAGTACCTAAGAAAGATGGAAAAAATGAGTTTGTTGTGGTCATCTCTTCACAATCAATTCTTTAAGCCTTCTGCATACCTGTAATATATGTTATTAGGGACTCTGTGTTGCTTGAGATAGTAGACATACCATAGCAGCAAAGAGCTTATAGTTTTTATGGGTGTGACTTTTTTTGTTTCCTGTTTATTAGCGTCATGAAGTAGTCTAAATTTTAGTAAGAAGCTTTTTTCACTCAAAAAATATCAGTAACTTTCATCAAGCACTACACACAAAAAATGTAAGCCTTTTCCTCAGGAAGGAAAAATTTGAGTAAAACTTCTCATTATGTATTGTAGAGTCAAATCTCTGACATCAAACACCTGCATAAAAATTTCCAAAGCAAAATCCATTTCAATGACAAAGGATAATTTCCTAATAAAGATCTTTTGCAAGTCAGTGACAATATGCAAAATGCTATTAACTCATCAACCGCAAAATGGGCCAAAAGCATGAATAGACAATTCATCGGGAGAATATAAACTTAGATGAAAAAAAAATACTCAAATTCACCAGTAATGAAAATAAATGTAAACATTTTTAAAATCATAAAAATAACTGTTTTCACCTAACAAATCTGGTAAAGATGCAAGATAGTAATTATCAATATTGCCAAGAGTTTGGAAAAAGAGTCAGTTTTCATTCAGTGCATGGTGAGTGTATAAATTGCTATAAACATTTCCAGAGGGCAATCTGACAATACATATTTATTTTTTAACTTTTAAAGTTTTAAAACTTTAAAAGTGAAAATCTTGATTCAATTATACAACTGGGAATTTATCCTAAGGAAATAACTAAAGGTACATGTGCAAATAAATTATATATAATATAAAAGTGGAATTAACCTAACCTAAATTTCAAAACTTAAGTGATTAGATACAATGTAATGCTATATATCCATTAAAAAGTTATGATGTAGAAGTTTATATGTTGACATGGAAAGATATTCATAACATAAACTTGAGCAAAAATGCATTACAAAAAACTACAATGTGATTCCAGTTTTGTAAGCCATTATTCATAAGTACATATGGAAGCATATTTACTAAACCATTAACAATTATATCTAAGAGGAGAGCTTAAAGAACATGTATATTTCCTTCTTTTTCTTTATCTATATTTCAGATATTTCTACAACATATATATAAATTCAAAAATTAATTTTAAGAGCACATTATTGATCAGAATCTAAGAAACATCATGATAGGTGATTTCATTTACAATGGTTCCCAAACCAGTCTTCCACACATATTTCAAACTCCTCCTAAGGAGTCTTCTCTACATTTGTTCAACATCTTTCCTTACCTTCTGATATAGCATCGTACACCTTTGACTCCCTTGCCTTTAACACTTCAGTTTTGCTCCTTGAATTCTTCTCCCTGGATTCCTCAAGAGTGAATTTGCATAACAAACCTATCTTTGGCATAGTCCTAAGAGCCCCAACCCTGTTAACACCACTCACAGTTCTGATCTGGTCTTGCCTGTCTTTAGCTTGGCCTGCAGAGGAGTTCAACAAAGGAGAAATCAATAAAGGCTGTGAGGGGCTGACGAAAGGCTTGCCAGAAAAACAGGCACTCTTTCATAGGTTATGACAAAATACACAATGGCCTGTATCTGTCACTGCAATGTCATGCAGTACAACTCCAATGTCCTGAAAATGGCCCCATATCATACCTATTCTTCCCTTTCCCATTCCTCAGAACCTCTTGTGGCCACTGCCTTTATGTCAATGATAAGAGTTTTTCCATTGCTAGAATAATAATAAGTATATAGTAGAAAAATAATGTCTATGTTAGTCCATTGTTCATTCCCCAATCTTGAGAATTTTCGGATGGTGATGCCTACTCTGCTTCTAACTGAGAAGGAGCTTAGATCCCATGGGGCAGATGGATGGAACTATCTTGCTTGCAGTTGCAGAGTTTCTCTGTTCCTTGGAATAGGCATTGTCCATCATCATCACCTTGTTAGTTGTCCTGGGTGAGTCCAGTGAACTGGAGAGTAGATGTTGCAACTTTGCTGCAACTCAGGGCCCAACCGGCACATGGACAGACTGATGATAAATATATGCCCCAGAGAGTTAAATCAAGTAAAATGCTAATTATAGGTTCAAATAAAAGGGGCAGAAAAGCCGTGTGCAGAGAATCTATAAATGAGTCTAACTCTGTTTCACTGGGGAGTATAGTCCAAAGTAAGGCCTAGTCACAGGGTGCCAATTTCCTGAGCTGTCTTCCCTGGATGTCCCCAGAACCCTCAGGAGCCCCACTATTTGAGGCACTATTTACTGTGACAGTCAATGAGATCCTGATGAGACTAGCATAAGCATAACCTCTGGAATGATCTCCTGACTCACTCTGAAATCTCAAAGGCATAAAAACTCATTTGTATTTACCATTTCCCCCTTTTGGTCTGTGTTGGACAGAGTGTAAACTATAATGTAAACTGTAATCCATGCTTAGTAGCAATGCTTCAACATGTGTTCAAAAATTGTAACAAATATACCACACTAATGAGGGATATTGTTGATATAAGAAAGTGTGGGAGGGAGGGGGTGGGGCATATGGGAATCCTTTATATTTTTTATGTAACATCTATGTAATCTAAAGCTTCTTTAAAACTAAAAAAAAAATAATTAAAAAAAGAAGAGCAGGCACTCAAGCTGGATTGAAAAGGATAGGGTTGGCTGTAGAAATGGAGGATGGGAAGAAAGAATGAAAACATTTCAGCAGCAAAGAACAGCATGAGCAGAGGCATGATGCGAAAACACTCATGTTGAGGAGACAGAAAGTGAACCAGTCAGTTGGAATGCAGGTTCATATTGAGGAGAGGTGTTGGGAAGTATGGTCGCAAATCTTCCATGATTTTGAATTTGAAGTTTATTTGAACTTTGTTATGAGCTATGAGCCCCCAGAGCTTGGGAAGAACAGTTGATAGAAAGTGAAAGCAAACCAAATATCACAAGAAAAATTAGATTAACTTTAAATATTGTAAGAAAGGAACAATTTATTTTTTACTAATGCTGTAATGGTCAGCTAAAGGGGTGCTGATGCAAAATATCAGACATCTGTTGGCTTTTATAAAGGGTATCTATTTGGGATAGAAGCTTACAGTTACCAGGCCATAAAGCATAAGTTACTTTCCTCACCAAAGTCTACTGCTATGTGTTGGGGCAAGATGGCTGCCAACATCTGCCAAGAGTTCAGGCTTTTTGGGTTTCTCTCTGGGATCAGCTGCTGTGCTTTCTCCACAAGGCCAGCTGTAGACTATCAGGCAAACGGCTCTGTCTCTCTCTCTGCGGCTTCTGCTATGTCTAAGGAGCCCTCTCTATTGCTCTGCATTCTTCTCCTGTGTGTTCACTTCCCAGGCTCCAGGTCAAAACTCAGCTTCAGAACTCCAACTCTGTCCTTTGCCATGTCTTTTATCTGTGAGTCCCCACCCACCAAGGGGCAGGGACTCAATGCCCAACTGACATGGCCCAATCAAAGCCCTAATCATAATTTAATCATGCCCAGAGGAACAGACCAGTTTACAAACATAATCCAATATCTATTTTTGGAATTCAAAAATAATGCCAAACTGCTATAAATGCCCAAACAGCTTGTATGCAATAAAATGCCCTGCCCAATTTGGCATCAACTTACCTCCTAGATTCATCTACCTTTACTCTCCCCATATTATGTAATATTTCACAATTAGCCAATCTTTAAACATATGTTATCCATTCATTCTTCCATGTCTTTGCATATTGCTCCCTCTGCCCAGGTTGTCCTTTTCTTACTTTTCCAACAGGCAAAATTCTACTTATCTTTCAAAGCCCAATTCAAATGTCAACTCCTCTGTGAGCTACCTCCTGGTCTCTCCAGACAAAAGTAATTATCTCTGTCCCTGTATCCCCTAAAATCCATTCATTCAAGTATTACAGCACTTGGCATTCTGTTATGGTTATTTGGGGATGTGTTCATTTCTCCAGACAGACCCATGTCTCCTAAATGGCATAAAATTCATCTTCAAATCTTGGAACCAAGCACAAGGCCTTGCACATAGTAGGTGATCAATAGATGTTTGTTAAATGCATAACCAGAAGTTAGGAAAAGGACTGATACTATAAGTAATTAAAAGCAAATGAACCCATTTGGAAAAAGTAGATTTGAAAATAAATGCATGAAAGAATCAAAAACTTACCTCTCATTTGGCAAAACTTAATCAATGAAAAATATATGTATATTCTAATTGAACAAATTTAACTGTAATATATTCTTTTCCTTAATTTTCAACTAACTTCTATGTACTCAGAGTGGGCAGTGTTATTTAATTGTATAGTGATATTAAGTATCATTTTAATCATTCATTTACATTTTAATCATTCCGTTACATTTCTTTTAATTAACAAATGCCTTAAGTTACTAGCCTTATTTAACTTTAAGTGGAATCCAATCGTCATAAATCAATTAAGTCCTTAGTATAATAAAGAAATTGACTACATTTTTCTTATTAGAGTAATGCTTTGAAGGATGGTCCAAGTTTATGATATAATAATTCCACTGGACCAAGGTTTAGATGAAATAAGGGCTAGAGAAATCACCAAGAAAATAATCCCACCTGTCTAAAATTTGGCTTTTCCCAAATTAAAATTAAAGAAAAATAAAAAATGTATAATTTGTACAAAAATTATTTATGGTAATATTTGTAAAGTACGTGGCACTGTACTGGTATCACAATGGACACTCAGTAATCTAGAGCTACTGTTATTACTTAAGAAACCTAGCTCAACAGCTCTAGGATCTAGAATTTTCCAACCCTGAATGGTTTCCTGGAGTCTTTGGTATTCCCAGGTGCTAGCCAACCATCTAATCTGTATATGGCTAAGATCTTCTACCTAGTGCCACTGGCTGACAGAAACAAGGAGAGAGTAATCAATAGATGTGGCTCATTTTGCACCAAAACCCAACCATAGAGCATATGCCTTTGTCTATGCCTGTTCCCTGGCCAACACTGGCTCGCCCTAGTCTAGACCTCTAATCCATGATTATGTGTTCCCCTCTCAAATCACCTCTGATCTATTCTCCTTTAGTAAGCCTTCCACAACCAACACCATCCACTTTGCCATTCTTTTGGATGTGGGAGGGGAACTGGATTCTAGATCTTGCTGTGCTCCTTACTAGTTGCCCTTTGACTCTGCTGTAGGCATAAGAAACAGGAAATTAAGTGGTAGGAGAGGGAAAGGGGGACAGGCAATGGTTTGTACAGAGGAGCAAGAGGTTTTAACCATTGAGCTATGAATAAGATAAGGTAAGCAGAAGAAAAGCACATTCAGACCTTTAAACAATGTCTGACCACCTGTTATAAGGAACAGCTGAAATTACAGTGAGAAAGCTAACACAATAGCAACAGTGATATGAAACGTAAGGGGGTTGTCCTGGTAACAGATCATCTTTACTGAAGCCAAGGTAAGGATGTATCAACCTGTATTTCAATGACAGGAATGGGTTTGCTGGTCTCTTTCAGGATGCCACAATTGTATAAAGTAAGCCTGCCGTTTATTGTCCCCATTCCTCCCTGGAATGTCCTAATTACTGATTTCCTGGTGCCCTAGCACAAGCAAGAGCCAATATGTGGGTAAATAACCACCCTTTTCTGTCCTTTGGTTTCCTTATCTGTATAACAAGAGTAAAGCGAGAGACTCCTAGCAACAGAGTTAGAAAGACATTTTCCTTGGCTACTGTTTTAAAGTATTTTTATGTGTGAAGCATAATCAGTTTATGTATATTTTCTCAGTTATATCTCATCACATTCTACCCCCAATTTACAAATTAGGAAAATGAGGCTCACAGAGGTCTATGGTGCAGAGATAGCTTTGGAGCTCAGGTATGACTAAATGCAAAATCTGTATAAATGCCTTAGATACAGTGTAATTCAACTCCTTCAACTTAAAGATAAGAAAACTAAAACCTGAATAGGAGTAGAGATTTAACCAAGGCAATGCAACATTTTATTTATTCAACTGATAAACATTTTCGAGCACTTCCTATGTCCCAAGCCTATTAAAAATACCAAGGCTAAAGATGTTAATTATTAACTGCTTTTAATAAATTCATACTCTATTAGACTGAAATTCCATGAAGTGAGACATCATAAAAAGGCTCAATAACTATTTTTGAATTGAATAAACACTGAGTTTTTATTGTGAAAGCATAGTGGAGTAGCATCTCTGGCCTCTCTCCCAAATCCTAGGAAACAAGATGAACTCTGGAGTTCTTTCTATTTCTGAAATTTTGGGGTACTACACTATCTACATGGCACATGTTCATTACTGATTTACATTATCTGGAACACTAACGTGCTCCTGACTATCTAATAGTCTACTGTTATGCTCCTTGGTAGCCTCCTATAGGTACATGGAGGGCTAAGATTTTTATATATCCTTCTGCTAGCAAGAATTGTGTTCTCACCTAAATACCATGCTCTCCCTTCTCAGTGGCATACATGTATTAACAAATCTCCAAAGAAGATTTATAATGATAAATTCAATAAATATGTATTAAGCACCTAGTATGCACTGGATAATAGAGAAAGGACTAACAATATAATCCAAAGCTTACAAGATAGAGGGTGATACTAAGAGCTATATCCTCAGAGAGATTTCAATATCAAGAAGGAAGTAGACAAATAATCAAGTAGTGATAACAGAGCAAGGTGTAGTGGTAAAAACTGAAACTTAATAGCCAGGTATATCTGCATTTCCATGTAGGCATATTCATCACTTTCTAATTATGTGAATTTGGGCAAATGACTTCTAAACCTGTTTCCTCGTTTGTATAATGAAGTTAATGAAATCTTATAAATTTAAATTTACTGTGAGAGTTTGTGAAATAATGTACATTTATAAATCACCAATATAGATCAATAGTTATTAGTCACATTCCCATTATGACAGAATAATAATAGCCTTTTAGAAGTTTAGTTTAGTTTAGTTTTCTCCATGAACAACACATTCAATTTGTCATACTTAAAATTATATATCCCCCCCTTCGCTTGTTGAGATTGCTTTGGGACATCTAAAATCTTTGCCAAATTACTTCTTTTCTAAAGTGTCGGTTCTCAAACTATCAACTATAGCTATAGTATATCAATTTTTATGTGGTAAATTCAAGGGCCTCATTAAAGAGGAAAGGCCTGATAATTATACATGTCTAGCAGTGGCGCTCGTTAAAGATCAAGTTAAACCAACTGGACAATTGTCCACTGTAATACTGTACAATTACTTAACTTTCTTGTGCCTCCATTGTATATAAAATGTCTAACCTCATGGATTACTGTAAAAATTAAATGAGATAATACAAGAAAAGTTTAGAAAAATACTTGGTATCATACTGAAAAAATGTTAGCTAATGTTATTATTATCCTTCATGGTATTTTCATCTCTACCCCATCATTAACAGACCCCCTTGCTCTTTCTCTTACTTTCTACATTTGAAAGACCTGATCAAATTTTTTAAAGCCAAATCTACATAATTTTTGTTAAATATCACTTCCTGACACTACTCTCATTTTCACATTTTCTAAATTAAAAGTAAAATAACCTCACTAATAAAATGGAATTAGGAGATCATTCCATTATCAAAAATTTCTTTAGAAAGACTTTCTAACTTGGCACACCACTAATTTATAAATAGAGATGTTTATATTTATTTATATATAAAATTATTAATGAAGTTTCATTGAAATGAATCACAATATAAAGTCTCTAATCCATCCTCCTGTCAGGCATACAAGTTTGTCTAGCATCTTATCTGGCCATATATGCTGTGCATAAATGGAAACAAAAATTCACATGGTACCTACTAACTTTAAGAGCATTTCTCACTTCCAAATTTTGTTCCATAAAAAGCAATTATTTCTGAAGGACTGTAGGAAAATGATGGAGTAGGCAGCTCCAGGTATTACTCACTCCACTATAACAACTATTTAACTGGAATGAACTTCTGAAACAACTATTTTGGAACTCTGTAGCCTGGGGGAACACTTGCAGTGTCCAGAAAAAAGCTGGATGAAGAGGCTTGTAAATTTCAGTAACTTTTTCCTTTTCTACCAGGGCTACCATTCCCCATTCCTCAACCATTTATCAGGCAGCTGTGGGGACTGCAGCTCCCATTCCTGATGTGACTTGCTGGCGCCAGAGTGGATAATAAGGACTTTGTCCTCTTAAAATTGTGGATGTGTGTTTTGACTGCTCATTACTGCTTTTAACTGCAGAGACCTCCATGAAGGTATCCATTCTTTCAAACCATAGTCTGCAACAGTACACTGTGGAGAAGGTTTAAATAAGCAGTACCTTCCTTTTTCCTCTTCTCATTTGGCAGCAAAAACAGTTCTAAAATGTCACAAACAGACAACTCTGGCTCCCTAAAGCAAAACTCAGTGATCCCTAAAGAGTACGAGAATTAGATTTCCAGAGTCAGCACAACACAATATTCGGAATGTCTAGTTCTCAAAAAATTATGAAACATATGAAGACATTTTACCCATTCACAGGATAAAAAAGAATTTGATAGAAATCATCCCCAAGGAAGCTCATACATTGGAAGTATTAATTGAAGACATTTTAAAAAATGGTCTTAAATATATTCAAAGATCTAAAGGAAGCCATAGACAAAGAACTAAAGGAAATTACAAAGATGATAATATCAATAAAGAGATAGAAATTATGAAAAAGAACCAAACAAATTCTGGAGTGCAAAAAGTAGAATAATGGAAATGAAAAACTCACTGCAGACATCAACATAAGATTTGAGCAAGCATAAGGAAGGAGTTGAAACTATCCCATCTGTGAGGCAGAGAGGGAAAAGAATGAAGAAAAATGAACAGAGACAGAAGGATATGTAGGATACTATCAAGCATTCCAATAAAATGATTATAGGAGTCCTAGAAGGAGAAGAGAGAGAGAAAGAGGAAGAAAAAATATTTTTTAAAATACTGGCTGAAAACATCCCATATCTGAGAAAAGATATGAACGTATACCTTCAAAATGCTTAACCACCTCCAAGGAGGATAAACTCAAAGAGATCCAGCTGAGAAACAGTATAGTCAAAATTTCAAAACTTAAATACAGAGACAGAACTTCAAAAACAGCAAGAGATAAGCAACTTATCATATTCAAAGGATCCTCAATAAAATTAACTGCCAATTTTCAAATCAGAAATAATGGAGGCCAGAGGCAGTGCAACAACATAAGTAAAGTTCTATAAAAATGTATAAATCAAGGATTCTATATGCAGCAAGACTATGCTTCAATAATGAAGGGGAAATTAAGATATTTCCATATGAGCAAAATTTGAAGGAGTTCTTTATCTGTAGAAGTGAATTACAGGAAATGCTTCACGGAGCTCTTCAGGCTGAAATTAAAGGACACAAGAGAGCAACCTGAAGCTAGAGATTGGTAGCTTGGATACAAAAGTACATTTCTTTTGTCTACAGGAAATTCTCTTTAGAAATAAGGAAACAAAGCTGAAAGTAAAAGCATGAAAACAGAAAACAAATTCCATGCAAATAGTAAACAAAATAGTTCAGAGATGGCTATATTACTCTCAGACAAAGTAGAATTTAAGTAAAAAAAAAAGTTACAAGGAAAAAAGAATTCTATATTAATAAAAGGTAAAACAGAGCAAGAAGATAAAACAACTATAAACATATAGGAACCTAATAACAGAACTCCAAAATATATAAAGCAGACACTGACAGGGTGAAAGAGAGAAATAGAAAGTATTACAATAATGGCTTGAAATTTCAATACATCACTTTCAAAACAGAATATCTAGACAGACTCTCAGTAAGGAAATAGAGGACCTGAACAACACTATAAAAACCAATTAGACCTAACAAATATATACTACTCCACTGAAAAACAGCTGAATACACATTCTTCTCAAGTGCATGTGGATAGTTTTCTGGGTTAGACTATAGTTAGGCCACATATTAAGTCTTAATAAATATTAAAAAATGAAAGCCATGCAAACTATGTTCTCTAACTGTAACAGAATGAAACTAGAAATCAAAACTGATGGAAAATTGGAAAATCCACAAGTATGTGGAAATTAAACCGCATTCTCTTAAATAACCAATAGGTCAGAGAAGAAATCACAAGAACATTAGAAGATACTTAGAGAATTTTATGAGATGCAGAAAAGACAGTTCTCAGAGGGAAGTTCACACTGTAAGTACCAACATTAAAATAAGAATATATCAGGTCAATAATCTACTATTAAACCTTGAGGAAATAGAAAAAGAAAAGACATGAAACCCAAAGGAAGCAAAAGGAAGGGAATAATAAAGATCAGAGCAGAAATCAATGAACTAGAGAGTAGAAAACCAATAGAGAGGATTGTGGGAAGATGGTGATGGACTAACAGGCAGAGCTGAATGCTCTCACAAAAACAATGGAGAAAGAGCCAAAAGCTGTAAAAGGGACCTGCTTTGGGGGGCAGCAGACCAGGACAGTGCTACATAACCCCCAGGAGGTTGAGGGACAGAGAGAAAAAGAAGCCGAAATGACAAATATGAGCTACCAAGCCCTGTGGCAGCAGGGAAGGCCTCCCTTCCCCCTCCCCCAAGATATTAAGCTGAGGTAAAACACCTGGCTCACTGTAGCCGACTGAGAGGGGAACAGACATTTTCTTCCCTGTCAGCTGTTTAAAAGGGAGGAGCGGTCAGTGCTTTACTCCAGTGAATTCAGCCAGCAGAGCCTGCTTTGAATCTCTGATCTGGAGATTCAACACAGGAACACAGAAAAGCCCAGAATGAAACACCTCTGTGGAGAGGTGCACTGACTACTACCATCTTTTGGCCGGTCTGGAAATTGCATAGACAAAAACTGTTTATGGGACTCTCTGTATCCAACCCCTGGGAGAAAAACCTGTGCCCCACTTGTGAGTCCCTGGCCTGATTGTGAAAGTTGAAGCTGGGCAATTTTAAACACTGAGAATATGTTTAACCAAAATATCAAAGAAGAGCTGTGAAAAAAAAAAATAAGAAAGAGAGAAATTAGCCATCAGAGTAAATTCACTGACATATTCAGATTCCTAGAAGCAAAAAATTACAAGCCATACTAGGTAACAGGAAGAAATGGCCCAGCCAAAAGAACAAAATATCCTGAAGAGATACAAGATTGATTACAATTGATTAGTGATAATCATGCAACCCGCCTAAATCACTTCAAAGAATTTTAAAGAAAATATGATTAAAGAAATAAAGGATATTAAGAAGACACTGGGAGGGCATAAAGAACAATTTGAAAGCCTGCAAATAAAACTAACAGACCTCATAGGAATGAAAGACATGATAGATGCGATTAAAAATACATTAGAGGCACATAAGAGCAGATTTGAATTACTTGGAAATAGAATTAGTGATTTAGAATATAGAAAATCTGAACTGGAAAAGACAGGAGAACAAAAAGAGAAGAGAATGGAAAAAATGGAACAGTCTCAGAATGGAATGACAACATGAAACGCACAAACATTAGTGTCGCTGATGTCCCAGAAGGAGAAGAGAATGGAAAAAGGGTAGAAAGAGTATATGAGGAAATAATGACTGAGAACTTCCCAACCCTTATGAATAACATAAATATCAATATCCAAGAAGGACAACACAGAATAAATCCAAACAGACCTACCCCAAAACACCTGCTATTCAGAATGAGAAATATCAGAGATAAAGATAGGTTCTGAAAGCAGCAAGAGAAAAGCAAAGAATCACATACAAGGGAAACTCGAGAAGATTAGGTGCCGACCTCTCGTCAGAAACCATGGAGGCGAGTAGAAAGTGGTATGATGTATTTAAGGTACTGAAAGAGAAGAACGGCCAGCCAAGAATTCTGTATCCGGCAAAGATATCCTTCAAAAATGAGGTTGAGCTCAAAGTCTTCACAGACAAACAAAAACTGATAGAATATGTTACCAAAACACCAGATTTGTAAGAGATAATAAAGGGGGTGTTGTAACCTGAAAGGAAAAAACAAGGGTGAGATATTTGGAAAAGAGTTTAGAAATGAAGATTGTTAGGAAGGGTAAATTAAAGAATAAGAAGACAGAAAATAGAACGATATGACAATAGAAGGTCAAATGGATGAAGTAATAATGCCTTTACAGTAATAGCACTGAATGTTAATGGATTGAGCTCCCCAATCAAAAGACATAGACCGATAGAATAGATTAAAAAAACATATGAGCCATCTATATGTTGTCTACAAGAGACCCATCTCAGACGTAAGGACACAACCAGGTTAAAAGTAAAAGGTTGGAAAAAGGTATTCCATGCAAATGGTAACCAAAAAAGAGCTGGAGTAGACCACATAAATGTAAATTAACAATTTTATACTATAGGAACAATAATTACTCAGTGTGAATGGCAAATTGTTCCTGTGATCAGTATTCTAAATTTTTTTCATACAAAATAAGCACCTGCTTTTAATTGAGGAGGGCTGGAGAAGAGAAATGGTTTTGGATACTTTTCTTTAACCCTTTATTAGTTACACTCTTTAATTAAAATAATCTATCTGGATCAATAATGATTTAGCAGGACTACTGTTGAACAAGATTTTGAGTTTCTCTGCCGCATAAAATTATGAGTTCACAAATTGTTATTTGCTGTAATTCATTCCAATAAGATGTGAAGAATTCCCAAATAGATATTTAATTGTCTAGAAAGAATTATGGCCTAAATGGAAATTAAATAACTAAACCAATATTTTATTTCATTCTTAGAGATTATGTCCAATAGTTAGAGCTGTAATATAAAAATTAGAATATGTTAAAATAAATTTCTATTACATTTGACTTATTTTTTACATTTATAAATGTTTGTTGCTATACTATTTCTTATAATTGATTATATTAAATATAACCTGGGCTTACACTCTCTTTGAAAATTTGTAATTTCTTTCAATCTCTTTTTCTATTTATCTTATAATTTTACAATAAAGGACTTTTTAAAAGCTAAAAAAAGCCATTGATTATACACTTTGGATAGATCATATGGTATGTGAATATATCTCAATAAAACTGCCTAATCAACAAATAAATAATTGTTCAAGAATAGCCAGAAATAGCAGCAGAGGAAACAGAGAGATTGAGAGGTGAGGAATTTTCTTGTTTCTTTGTCTGTTTTTTGTTCATTATTATTGTTATTGATATAACGAAAAACTCTAATAATGATTGAAGTAATGAACACAGAACTATGTGATTATACCAAATACCACTGTACACACTGGATAAATTGTATGCTTTATTAATATGTGTCAATAAAATTGATTTGTTTAAAAAAAACAATATAGAGAATCAAGAAAAGTTAGTTCTTTGATAAAATCAATATATTGACAGCCTTTTGGCTGACTGATAAAGAAAACTAGAAAGAAGATGCAAATAACTAAAATAAGAAATGAAAGTGGGAACATTATATATAACTATACAAAAATAAAAAGAAATATAAGAGAATACTATGAACAAGTGTCAAGTGTACCCCAACAAAATATATAACTCAGATGAAATGGAAAAATTCTTACACATGAAAAAATTACTTGTGATGGTTAGGATAATGTGCCAATTCGGCTAGGTAATTGTGTCTAGGTGTTAGGTCCAGCAAACACTGGGCTAATTGTAACACAAAAGCATCTATGGACTTTGATCATTAGTGAGTTTACTGCATGGATGGCTGATTATATCTGCATCAATCAGGGATATTGCATCAGCAATGGGTGACGCTTTTATCCAATCAGATGAATGCCTTAAAAGGGGAAGTGATTTCAATATTCAGAGAGAATTTCCCAGCTCATCTTTGGACAGCCAACTTCTCCCAGAAACTCATCAAGGACCTTTCATTGGACTTTCATCAGATCCCTGGTTTGCAGCCTGCCTGTGGAACCCGGACTTGAGCGTCCCCATGGTCACATGAGAGGCACTTATAAAATCTCATATTATTGACAGATATCTCCTGTTGATTCTGTTTCCCAAGAGAACCCTGACTAATAGAGCTGATACCAGGAGTGGTACATAGGTACATGGGATGTCTGAGGTGGTTCTGGGAGTTTTGTAATTGGCTCTCTACCCTAATTGGAATCAAGGGTACTAATAACTCCCTTTCCAATAATGAAGAGGTTGCTAAAAGTCCATGGCATAAGGTAGCAATAGAGATACGCAAAACAGCATCACTGGATTCCCCTACTTCCAGACTTATAAGAAGCAAGGATCTGGGTGAGAGTGTTTTCAACACTTTAACAGAATTTTGTGGAGTCAAAAAGTATTAATGGTGTTGGCTGGCTCCTCCTAGATACTCTGGATACAGTTACAAAGGAAAGAGATGAGCTAAAGTCTTCAAATTTGAAACTTAAATGCCTCAAGAATGATATGAAAGTTTCTATGTGTGCCTTGAAAGAAAATTTTGTCTCCTGTAGCCATAGACGTGAGATATCTGAGAAACAAACCCAGACTCTCATTGCAGGAGTAGCAGAATTACAGAGGAAAATAAAATTTCAACCTCACAGGGTTTCTGCAATTAAATTGAAGGCATTGATTGGAAAGGAGTGGAATCCTGAGGAGTGGGATGGAGACATATGGGATGATGATAATATTGTTGGAGACACTGGAACCCTAAATTCTGCTGAGACTTTACCAGACAAAACTATGATGGCCTGCCCTGGGGAGACATTCCTTGTCAACCTTGTATCATCCAGTCTCCAGCCTGCCCCAGGGAGTCCAGACCTCCTTCCAGTCTTGAGATGGGTACCAGCCAAACTGCAGCCTGGCCTGCCCCAGGGAGTCTGGACCTCCTCCCAATCCGGAGGCAGGTAGCAGCCAAACTCCAGCATGCACTGTCCAACTTTCAGTCTGCCCTGAGGAATCTGCCTTCCAACCCCTGCCTGAAGAGATTAATCCTGCCTCACCAGAAGAAAATGCAAAGGAATGTCCTGAGGTCAGTAGCTTGCCAGACATCTCTAACACTTCCCCTGGTACCTGGTATGCAGCTGTTGATCTGGGAAATGCTTTTTCTCAATTGCCATTAGTAAGGACCACCAGAAACAGATTGCTTTCAGCTGGCAAGGCCATCAGTATACTTCACTGTCCTGCCTCAGGGGTATATCATCTCTCCAGCGCTATGTCATAATATTGTCCGCAGGGACC
>PVKH010003254.1:0-25337 GCA_004027955.1 Chaetophractus vellerosus
GGCTCCGCTTCAGTTCGCGGGTGGCTGGCTGCGCTCCATTTGCGGGCGACCTGCCCTGCCCGTGGCGGCTTTGCCCTGTCTGTGGCAGCTTTTTGCCCTGCCCATGGCGGCTCTGGCCCGCCCATGGCGGCTTGCCCTTCTCAAGGCGGTCTGCCCGCTCGGAGAGGTCCCCAGGAACCGAACCCGGGGCCTCCCATGTGGTATACCGGCACCCTATCCACTGGGCTATATGGCCGGCCCCCAATATAGTGTTTTGGTTAACAAATGGTCTGGATTTTGACAGAAAAGAGCTTGAAAACTGGCTCTTCCATTTACTGCCTGAATGATCATTGGCAAGTTGTATAACTTAAATATCTGTTTCTTTATCTATACACTGGGGATAATAGCAACTACCTCATGAATGCTTAGCATTAATACATGTTTGCTGCATGAATAAAGATTCCAAAAATTTAATGAAGGATGTGTGGATTGCACTTATCATAGTGTCAGGCATGCAATGACTAAATAAAAAAAAAAAAGACTAAATAGTGGGTGTGGTCATGATGGTGGTTGTAAAACTTTCTGTATTTGCAAATGATGTCATGTGATCATCTAAGTAGAAAACCCCATAGAATTCTTTAAAAAAGAACTAGTAAGTGAGTTTAAGAATGTTGTAGGATACAAGAGCAACATACAAAAATCAGATGTATTTTATATACTAGCAAGAAATTATTCAAAATGAAATAAAAATTAAAATAATCATACCTTTTATAATCACATCAAAATATGAAAAATTGAATTATTATTAAATTATTAAAATTATTATAAGTTATTAAAGTTATTGACTAGCCCAGCCTTAAGACTATGAAATGCTTAGGGGTATATTTGACAAAAGCTGTTTAAGATCTATATACTGAAAGCTATAAAGCATTGTTCAGAGAAATAAAAGAATAAATAAATAAATGGAAAGATATACCATTTTCATGGATCAGTAGACTCAAAGTTCTTAGATGTCTGTTCTTTCCAAATTGACCTATAGAGCCAGCACATGCCCAATCAAAACATCATTAGATTGTTCTAAGTTTTATATGGATTCAAAAGCTAATTCTAAAATTCACATGGTAGCACAAAGGATCTGGAATAGCCCGGGCAACTTTGAAAAAGTACAGCAAGGCTGGAGGTAACATCCTGATTTTAAGACTTATAAAGCCACAGTAATCAAGACAGTGTGAAATTAGCATTAAATGGACAAATAGATCAAATGTAACAGAATGGACAGTACAGAAATAGACCCATATGTATATGGTCAATTGATTTTTGACAAAGATGCAAAAGTAATTCAGTGGAGAAAGGATGGTCTTTTCAATAATTGTAATATATAGACATATTAACTCAGAATAGATCATAGATCTAAATATAAAACCTAAGATTTTTAGACTTCTAGGAAAAAAACATAGGAGAAAATCTTGTGGCCTTGGTTTATGCAAAGATTTCTTAGATACATCAAAAGCATGATGTATCTAAGTGAGTGAGTTTAAGAATGTTGTAGGATACAAGAAACATTGAGAAATTAGAGATCATCAAAATGCAAAATTTGTCATCTTCAAAGACACTATATAGAGAGTAAAAAGACAAGCCACAGAGTGGGAGGAAATATTTGCAAAACACATATCAGATAAAGAACTTTTCTCCAGAATATATTAAAGAACTCTCAAAACTCAATATTAAGAAAACAAAAAATCCAATATAAAAAATGGGTAAAAAAAAGATTTGAACACTTAACCAATGGCTGTATACAAATGGTAAATAAGCATTTCAAAATGCTCCATATTGTTAGGAAAATGCAAATTAAATCTTCAGGAAATACCATTACACACCCATGAGAATATCTAAAGTTAAGACTGACCATACAAGGTATTGGTGAAAATGTGACGCTACTGGAACTCTCCACATTTACCGCTATTGGTAATGTAAAATGGTGCAAACTATTTGGAAAATAATTTGTTAGTTCCTTTAAAAGTTAAACATATTCCTACCATGTGACCTAGCCATTCTACCACTATGTGTAATCACTCAAGAATACCGAAAACATATGTCCTTACAAAACTTAAACTCAGATGTTCTTAGCAGCTTCATTTGTAATGACCAAAAACTGAAAACAGCCCAAATGTCCTTCAACAGGTGAACAGTTAAAAAAAAAAGTGTGTATACATAACAATGAACATTACCCAGAAATAAAAAGGAATGAGTTATTGATATACATGCAGCAACGTTGATGAATCTCAAAATAATTGAGCAGAGTAAAAGAAGCCAAACAAAAAAAGAGTAAATACTGTATGATTACATTTCTTTAACAATTTAGAAAATGCAAATTAATCTACAGTGGCAGAGAGTTAGTCTGCAGTTGTCTGCAGGGAGGGAGAAGTGTGAGAGAAGGATTACAAGTGGGCAGAGGAGACTTCTGGGGCTAATGGATATGCTTATTATCTTGATGGTGGTAATGACTTCCTGGGTGTCAGAAATGACCAGGTTGTTTACTTTAAATGTGTGCAGTTTATTGTATGTCTATTAAACCTAAATAAAAAAAAAATAAGTACCCGAGAATGCATGGATTGCTCCTGTCACACTGCCAGACACAGGGTGCTTTCCAGTCAATGGCAGGGGGTGTGGTGGTAATGACGGTGGTTGTCACAAAGCTAAGGACCCCTGACATATCGTTTTGGCAGTCCTTGGTCAACCTCAAAAGTGAGCCTTTGCTCAATAGGAAAGGCCATGTGTGTTTATAGGGTCACCACCAACTCTGACAGCACAGAAGGAAGTGAGGGCGTGCTATATTGCTGGGTCAGGTTGTTTTTATATGGTTAATATGGGGACTTGGATGAGCTTTATAATAGTAATTGTTAACACATTTCAAAGTCTTTTTTTTTTTTCATTTTTTCCTCAAAATTTTGAATCATGAAACGGATGCCTGAACACTGTTCCAAGATACTTATTCACACATCTAGTTAATGAGCAAATAGAGCCATGGACTTATTTTATTTTAATGAGAAATAATTCTAATTTCTAGGGGACATGTCTGATCCTTCAATAAAAAAATAGAGTAAAATTACAGCCATATATTTTGATTTGCATTAGTGGTTGCCTTTCATCTCAGGTCTTTTAAAAACCCTTTAATGTCCAAAGCCTGTGATATACCATCTTCGAGTTTAACAGGTGAAAAAGAAGAGATAATTCATTGATTTCCAGTGATCACAAAGTAATTCCCTGCCTGCAAATCTGCATGTGTGTGTATGTACATGGTGGTTGGTCAAGTAAGGTCACAAACGAGGCTTGCCCAGCACTCTTTCATTATTATTCTTTTATTTTGTTGCTTGTTGAATTATGTTCTCTTGATTAATGGCCTTGTTTTGCTCTTCCCCATATAGATCAGGTTTTTTCATGAAAGGATTATCTATCTATCTATCTATCTATCTATCTATCTATCTATCTATCTATCTATCTATCTATCTATCTCTATCGCTATCTATCATCTATCTCAAATTGTCCCTTGTTTTTGGAGTGTAATTGCCATTTACAAAGTTTCTGGTACTTGCTCTTCAGAGTCACTTGAATTTAACATGTACGTAGCATCTACTGTATTGTGAGAAGTTTGCCAGGCTATCGGCATGCATTTAATGGTCACACAGACAGATATTAAAATTAGACTTGCTTGGACCAAACACCTTTCCATGGTCAAACATCTAGTGAGTAATGGAGTCTGGATTTGAAACTAGAGCTTTAGAGGTGGGCGGGCCTGGGTTCTTATACAATTAGCCACTGGTCCTTGGGCGAGTCACCTACTCTGATTGAGTAGGTGTCCTCATCTGTAAGAGGGGAAAACAAAGCTTCCATTATAGGGAATTTGTGGTCCCTATAAAAGGTATCACAGAGGCTCAGTGAATGGTGTTCCATGGCCTCCTACCTCTTGCTGGCTCTAGAATCTTTCCCCTTCCCAAAATATCCGTCTAAACCACAGGAGACTGAGTCCTCCTGTCTGATGGCTGTGCAAGTATTCCCTCCTTAGAGATCTGTCTTCTCACTAACACTGTGAGTTCCTTGAGGACAAAACCTGTCTCATTTATCTCTCTTCTTCCAGTGTCCCGCACAGTATCCAGTAAATGCTCGCAAATTTGATTGACAGGTGTCAATTCACGAGGTCCTTCAGGGCATCTTTAGAGCATTTTTGCAACCTGTGTCCTCCACCCCAGCTCATACAAGCCTGCCCTTTGTCTCCATTCCAGAGACTGCTTGATTCCCTGCCCCTCATTCTCTGATCTAGGGAATTGTAATCTGACCAGGAGAGCTCTGATCCCCCTAGGTGCAGCACACCTGCTTCTGCGTGGCGGCTCCTGGTTGCATCTGCTGCTGTGAGTGCTCTGTGCTTGTGGAGATGCCAGCATCTGGCAAGATTTCCAGCCCTGGAGCTAATCTGAACCTTCATGTCATGTCAGCTTTCTACCCTGTCTTAACCCAGTTTATAAAGCTTTTTATGCTTACAATCATTATGTTTTACTCTTACTTTATTTCCTAATTTGATATCTGGTATCTGCCCTTCTAGTGCCACTTTGGCATTTATATTCTGACTTCCATGATTGTACGGAAACCTACTATGCATTAAGTATCTCCAGTGAGAAGATGTAAGATTCTCTTTTGCCCCATGGCATAACACTGGGTAAGATTCTTTGTTGAATAACTGGAGCTGAAACTTCATCATCACTTGGGTTATCTCCACTCAAATATTTTAGCTGTTGTGAGTTTTAGGCAAATGTGAATGTTCCAGATGAACTCTCTTTGGACAGACATCCTCTTTCCCTCACAGTTGCTATACTTGCCAATTTGCTTATGCACGGCTGATAGAAATTATGTGCCTAATTCAGTCAAAAGTCCAACTGGAATGCAGAGAACAGAGGATTCAGTGCAGAATTAGAGACCTGTTTCTTGCCCTCTTCCCTGCATCTCTTCTAGGGAGTAGGGATTTACGTAAATTCCACATCCTCTGTGAGTATCCTGACAAAAGGTTATAGAGTTTTTACCGCATCATGGTGGACGTTGGTTATTGTCCTGGATCGGTGGCACGTTTCTGTAAGCTGGTGATTTGGGTAAGGGCTGTAAAGATGTACAAGCAGTATTTGCTCTTTGGCTTTTCTGGCAGACATCTGGTTGGCGCTTGTTTCAACCATGAGATGGGAAAGGCAGGAGAGAATAGGTTGGGCATTTTTCTGCTTCTAATTTAAAAGGATTATCGGTGAGCATGTCTCAACTCGGCGCAGGGTTTATTTAGGGCCCTCAGTAGACTTCTTGAAGGGGATAGACCTCATTCAGAAAGTGTGCTGCTATGGCTGCTTCTCTGATGAGGAATAACTGTGACATTTAATTTTCAGGGAAACAATACAAAGGGGCTTCCATCTTTGCATGCACAATGTTTTCCATCCTAACCAGCCAAAGGAACATTGGAAAGGACCCATTGGTTTTTGTGAATGAACAGATATAATAATTCACCCTGGCAGAGCTCTTTGTTGCATTAGGAAATCAACGCAATATCAGATCTAATGGAGTTTTTGACCTGATCTTGCTCTGATTTCCCATGCAACTTGGGAAATGTTTGACCCCTCGCTCACTCTCTCCCCTGGTTCCATATTGCCTTTTCAGTGAGTGTGTGTCTGTGTTTCTGTGTTGGCACAGATCTGTCTCTCAAATTCAAAGTAAATTATTTGTGAATATAATCATACTTCACAAATGGAATAAATAAACCAAAGTCCTGCAGAAAACGATTTTGTCATTGAGTGACCTCTTCCTTTAATCTTGTATTATGGATTTTGTTTTCTGTATATGCCAAGATTCCTTAGCACAGCCCTCCTGGATTTAGGAGTGTTTACTTAATGTCATGCCCTCTCTCTTTTCTCCCAGGGGTCATCACGACTGCAGACATTCTTGATCGAGAGACAACGGGGTCGTACTGGCTGACGGTGTACGCCACAGACCGGGGCGTTGTTCCGCTCTACTCCACCATTGAGGTCTACATTGAAATTGAAGACGTGAATGACAACGCCCCGCTGACCTCGGAACCTATTTATTATCCTGTTGTCATGGAAAACTCTCCCAAGGATGTATCCGTCATTCAGATCCAGGCTGAGGACCCTGACTCCAGTTCCAATGAAAAACTGACATACAGGATTACAAGTGGGAATCCTCAGAATTTTTTCTCCATCAATATCAGAACAGGTGAGAGAATGCTCTGATGACTTTTTTTTCGTTGGCAGCCCAGCTTTTAAATCCGTCAGCCTGACACATGCTGGACCAGTTTGTTTATTTTATTGTCTAAAGAACAGCATCCTCCTTTCTGGGGGTGGTTTCTGAAAGGGGCACTTTCCTTCTGCTTGTTGAGTGTGTTTTAATTTCAGCTGCTGCCGAGGTGAAGTGAGCTCATAGAAATTAGAGGCCTTCACAGAAAGCTTGGGGCTGGTGTTAGGTTTGCTTTACCCATAATAACAAAAAAATAGTTCCCTGGCCACTCAGAGAGCCCTTTCTCTTTCTTGGGAGAGAGTGAACTGGTTTGTGCTGAAGTTTATGGGTGGCTTTGTAACTCCTCTGTTTATAGGAATTTTAAAACCTTTACATTAAACCTCGGATTTTTTGGTGGTTCCTTTATTACCCATCAATAAGTGTCAATATTCAGAACTCCAGTGTCTCACTATTTACATGAAATATGCAAAATGTTAATTTTCTGGTCTTGCTGAAAAAATTTCTAGGGATTGTAATGAAAATCTTTTTGTCAAGTAAAATTCAGAAAGGCCTAAGGATGAATAGAAGGTGTGAGATTTGGTTGTATGCAGTTGAGGGTAAAAGTATGTGCACTAGAAAATGCTTTGAGGTTATATTTCGGAGGTGTGTTGTTCTCCTGTGATTGACCTCTTCCTTTTGGATCTGAAAAAGGGGGTAAAACACTCAGTGAGAGCTGTGATGGATAAGGTTTTAGTTAATTGAAGTTTAGAATTAATTAAAAATTTATAAAGACGCTATGGATATTTCACTCTGGGCAAGTGAGTTGATACTGGTCACAAGTTAGATTAGGTTGATATTTGCTGGCGTGAACACAGATTCAGCTTTCCTAATGAACTATTGATACAGTTGGTAGTTATTTCTCCTATCTTTATTGCCAAAGTAGAAACATAAAGCTGAATTCCAAGTATTTTATAAATGTCAAGGTCCCATTCACACAATTTGAAGAGAATGCTAAGTTGCCTTTTTTGGGGGAAAACTATTGGTTTTCTCTAATTAAAGTGGGTCAGTCATTTTGTTAAGCAGGCATTTGCATTCTGACTGTTGAATCAGGATTTGACTTGTGTTTCAGCTCTCAGCATCTGACTGAGGCCTGCTTGGGGTGAAGGAGAGGACTCAGATTTGGAGCCCAGTCCAGCCTTTCAGAGTCTCTTTTATTTGGAATCCCCTGTGCCTGAGGAACCCCTAAGCTTTACTGGGAAGCCCTCCTGACTCACTTTCTCTTGTAGCAGAGCTCCATGGAATGTAGAGACAGAGAAAAGAATTCAGGTGCTTTAGAAAGTGAAAAGAGAGAGAGGGGGAAGGAGAGAGACTGAGAGGGAAAAATATCCCCATAAAAAGTTCAGGACATCTTAACACTTTACAGTGGAATCTGAAAAAAACAAAAACAAACCCAGATTCTACAGCTCCCATCTTGATTCTATTGCCACTTGAATTACTCCTTTTGTAGCTTAAAAGATACTGCAAAAGGGCAGTTTAAACTGTTCTCTTGCTCCATGTAAGATTGAAAATAGAGAAAGAATAAATGTCACAGGCAAGAAATGAGTTGGATATGAAGAGCTAATACTACACATATTTGCAGAGAACATGCAGACTCAGGTGACTAAAACTGTCATTTATATAGCTCTTGAAAGTTTCCATGTGAATTTTCAAAAAGCCCTATGCTATCATAGTCTGGCCTATATTACATAAGAACCTTACTCAATTCATAATTTCTTTGTCCTTGCCATAGATTTAAAAAATCATTTGGGCCAGAAGTGATATTTTAGTTTAACTTTTCTAATTTTCTGAGAGAATTAAAGTACTATACTTTGTAATTCTCAGGCATACTACTATAAAAGACTTGATTTTATTTATCCATTTATTCACTCGTCAAGCATTTATTGTGACTAGTTTCTAAGCATAGAGCTAATAAAGAGGGATATAAACTTTAGATATGTTCCCAGCCTCTCAGGTATGCAAAGTTGTATGGAATTAACAAAATAACAAGAACTTATGATATAGGGAAAGAGTACAATAATTGATTGTGGTAGGGCAGTTTCACTCAACTTGTATTGGGAAGAGTGATGAAGGAAGACTTCCTGGAGGAGGTAACATTGGGGCTAGATGTCATAGATTTCAAATTTTTGCTCTGGTGCTTCCTAAGTAGGAAAGCCCATAGAGCATAGCAAGAAAAACAGACTAAATCAGGGGTTCTTAACAAGAGGTCCGTGAGCTTGAATTGAAATTCAAAAAAAACATTCTTGTGGGGACATGTTGGTGCGGGTGTGATATATTTATTAAATAATACACAGTATAGTGTGGACTTTGTAAGGGGTCTGTGGTTTTCACCTGACTGGCAAAGGGGACTGTGGAACAAAAAAGGTTAAGAACCCCTAGACTAAATCATATAGTCTTGGCCTCATCTGCCTTGTGCCTTGGGCAAGTAATTGAACCTCTCTGAACTTCAGTTTTCAGTGAGTACTGTTGCAAGGAATATAGCAGTCCTCAGGCGAAATGTTTAGCCCAGTTCCTGGCACATAGAAACCCCGCAACAGGAGTTAACTGTCCATCCTTATTGTTTCGCTCTGATCACAGGCATGGCCTTATTTAATTCACAGGGGCTGGTCACGAAGACGAAGACTGACTGTCTTAATGCGTTAGAAAGCTATTGCGCACTACAGATCTCTGTGAGAATTCTGTTATCGCTATGCCTATTTCTAATGTTGTTCACAGAACCACAAGCCTGGAGATCTTTTTGTTAAGCTTATTGCCCTAAGTATCGGGCTGCCTATGGAGCGACTTTCAGCCAACTAAACAAACTAGAATAAGGGCCTCAATTTTTGGCATTTCATCCTGTCTCTCTAAAGCCATTTGTCTGAAATATTTACATCAGTCTAACATTTTTCAGCAATAAAGTGAGAGGTGTACCTAGCCAGTGTATTTTAGGAAAGATTTATGCTTTAGACTTTTCAACTGGGTGTTGACTTTCATAAACTGACCTTTCGTTCCTTCCTCTGTGGTAGAGCTGGAATTCGTAGCATTTTGTTTTGGTTTTTGGAGAATGTGCTACATCATAAATAAAGATTGAAATGATTAATGGAAACTCAAATAATGTCAATACTTATGGTCCCCAGCTTGCGGCAGATAACAGATGCCCCAGGCTCTGAAAGGGGAACGCGTTCTCCACTACACACCCTGTTCTCTACCCAGAGAGCCATTTTGTTTTTTTCCCTACCACTCAGTAGTCTGTGGACCTTCTTTGATTCCTGTGGCTTAAGAAGAAAAACAAAAGCTGTGATCCTGTGAGGTCCTTTCCAGCCTCTCCAGAAAGAATCCTTGATGAATCCCGGGCTGAGCGGTTGAAGTAAGTCACATGCACATTTTAGGTAGTCAGTAAAGGAAGGCCTGCTGTGGGTTCTGAGGAGAATACAACAGCAGGCTGGCACTCACTGGCCTCTTTGGACAGGCAGGAACCGTCCTTCCTTCAGGCACTTGTAACAAAACCCAGTTCACCCAAGTCGGCCACTCATTGGTCAGCTAGACTGAACTGGGCAACACAGAGGGGGGTGGCTGGCCCATATGGAGGGGTGGGGGGTTCGTTTAAGGCTTCAGAATGTTTATTTTAGCCATGCCTGCAGTCTGAAAACCAGTTAGCACAGGGCTAGCATTTACTAAATGTTTGTTATTATTATTATCCCCCACTCCCCACTAGAAAGACATTTGTGTAAGTTGTGAGCACACTGCTTAGCCATCCTTTTGAGGAAGGCACACACTTGAATGGCCTCGATGCCTTGCCTTACCAGTTGGCATATGGCACTGATACCAAGTCAGTTTGTGCACAAGACACAAGTGTATCGTGCAGAACTGTGGGTCACTGCTGTGGGCCAGTAGACCATAGGTGTTGGGGCTGGGAGTTGATGGAGTAGAAGTATAAGAGAGTTTCTGAACTCGGGGAATTTAGTCTCATAAGGATGGGACTGTCACATGTATAAAGCACATGAGCAATGGTGTAAGGCAGTTTATAAAATAGGCTGGAAACAGGTTAATATATTGGAGCGGGAGGGAGGTGGGTGGTACCTGGAGAAAGCAGGAGGGCTTTGCAGACCTAAACTGAGGGTAGATCTGCAGAGGAGGGGTTGAGAAACCAGACTACCCAAGGTAGACTACAGACGAGTTCAGCTGACCTTGAAAGCCCACCCGTTGCTACTTGAGCTAGTTTAAGAGGCATTATATCATCAGAACTGGAATTTTTGAAGAATCTTAGATGTCTGGAATGTTGTCAAGTATCAGAAGTAGCCGATATGCATACCTCTTGTTCTTTTGTTTTGGTTTAGTTTGGTTTGACAGTGTTTAGATTTTAAAAAGCCTTGGGTTCTTTATCTTCGCTCGGAGAGGCTTAGTTCTTAAAATAATTATATTAGCAGGAAGAAACATACACACAAGAGGTCCTTGCATTCTTTCCTCTTTCCCTGTTAAACAGAGATGGAGGAGCAGGATGTGATGCATTGAGAGTCTGCATCTGTGAAAGAGGTCCTTGCTCTCTCCAAATTTCCAGATCGCTGATTATCCACGGCGTGGCCTTTCCTAAATTTCTTTCTGCAGTTAAGTCTACCTTTGGCCCATACTTCACTGGCATCTTCACCTGAATTTGAGTGGAGGTGAAGCACAACTTTCTTTCTTTGGGTAAACCTGGCTAAAATGTGCCTTATGTCTTGGTAGACTAACTCCCCTCTCACCCCCCAGGGGATTTGAGTGGAAGAGATCCATTTAAAGTGTGTCTCCTGCAGGGATATCTAAAATTCTGTCCTTGGTGATTGATTCCTTTGGGTTTAAATGTGGGTTTTTTTCCTATTAAAATGTGAGGGAGGCAGCTTATTAAAATATCCTCCGGTTTTTAGTCAGTAGCAGCTTGCTACTGGTATTTGGTATAAGACAAATAGCTGGTAAATGTAAGTGGGAGGGCAGCAGGACTGCCCACTTTTAGCATGATAATAAACACCTGATGAGCTTGGGAGAATACAGATTCCTGGTGTGGCGCCTGCAATTTGCATTTCCAACAAGTTCCTTCAGCTTGCAGATGTTGCTAATATTGCTCCCAGGAGCTCAGTTAGCAGGGCTCTAGACTTCAGCTACCAAAGAAACAAAAGAGGGAGGTAACCAGGTACTGAGATACACCTGAGGAAGAGATAGCCAACTTCACAATTTATCTATGCACTCATGCCTTTTAGTCTTGAGAGTTGACTGTGAATTCAAAGTGCTCTCCCACTTACCCCTAAAATCAACAACCCGTTCCTTTCTTCTGCTTCCTATTTTGTTAAGTGGAAAAAATGAAAATCTTGTCTCTTTAGTTGCCCACCACTGATTCCTAAGAATTGTGGTTAATAAAAATCTGATTTATTTAATATTTGGATACACTAGTATTATTCCCGGACATGTAGTAGTAAGCTGAATTTGTTACTAAGTGGAGTTCATTGAGACCTACTTTAATGATTGAACAAGCATTATTTGTTTTTGGCATATCATTATAAAAAAGCATTAGCTGATAAGATAATGGTGCTCAAAAATAATCTGGTGTCTTAAGTAGACTAAACCTTGCATTTATCATGGCCCTGTTAGACGATAATCTGCTTAGAATACCACCTTTTCCTGGAAAAGAGAAACCTTACTTTATGAATAAAATTCAGAGGTAAAAAAAGAAAAGGAAAAAAAACACCAGGGTGAAGGACAAGGGTGCTTTTCCTGTAGAATGAACATAGAAATCTCTTGTTACAGTCTCTGATTCCTTGTTTTGTTTTTTTTTTTCCTGGCTGGCATGGCCCTTTCTAACAGAAAGCTAAATTCTCCTGAATGGGTGGAAATGGCTGCTGGATGATAAGTCCAGGCACAAAGCAGATAATGTGGCGAATGAGTATGTATGAGACTGTAAATCACCCTCGCTCCCTCTTTCACATGAAGGGAGCCTTGTCCTATAGAACATTAAATTATGTTCATTTAATCCAACAAGTCCAGTAGAACAAATTGGGCTCATGCAGATTTATCACGGGGGGTTATTTAAATGCAGCGGTGACCTTTGCATCCGTGTGAATGTGCTCCAAATGAACAAGGACAAAGGGAACTTCTCTGCAGTGTCTCTGGGGAAGCTGTGCATTTCCTCATTGGATCAACTCAGCCATGGGCTGGGCTGGGCTGGAGGCCCTGAGGCTGCAGAGGGCTGGGTCAGGGCAGGTCCTCCACCTGGGAGAGCCTGTTCCCTCCTGCTGTCCACTGTAGGGTGGCCAGTGCTGCCTTCCTGCCCTTGATTGTTGTTCGGATGCTTCTCGTGAATGTAGTTACCAATTTCAGGCTTTCTCTGTCTCAGCACTGTTGATATTTTGGGCTGGATGATTCTTTGTTGTGGGAGGCTGTCCCGTGCTTTATAGAATGTTTAACAGGATCCGTGGTCTCTACTAGATGCCAGTAGCACCCTCTGCAGTTGTGACAACCAAGATGTTTCCATGCATTGTCAGGTGTGCCTGGGAGAAAAAAACGCTCTTGTTGAGAACCATTGACCTCATGGGGAATGCTTTGTAGGTCCCCAGTTCACATGAGACTTAGCAAAGTCCCGTGTACAAAATGAGGCACTCGTGATGGAGGTATAACCATATTGTTATCTGTCTATATATCTACATTATATACGCACACGTGTATATATTCATGTATATGTATAAATGTATATAGGAATATGTGTATGCATGCACACAGAAGTTAATAATAATGAAATGAAATAAAATTAAAAAGAATTTGGCTGGTAACAAAACTTGTTGGAGTCAGTTTTGAAAAGCTTCCTCCAGAGAACAGCATGAAGGGATTATTTTGAGGGTTTCAGAGTTTTTCCCTTTCAAATGCTTAAGCATCTCCAAATCCTGTTCCTGCTAAATGCCAGCCTTCTGACAGATAAATATGTGGGGTGCTTCTTCTCTAGAATAAAAGTATGTGAAAAAGGGGGTAAGCCTTCATCTTTGAGCTTTGTTGGGGATTCTGCAGCCTTGTGTCCAGAGACCTTGGTGTCCTGGGGGAGTCTGCAGTGCTAATTTGCAAGCCCCCGAGAACTGGTTGATTCACTGGGACGTAGACCAATGCCCCATTCCACCGTCTTTGGATTCATCGTAGGGTTGTGTAGACTTCTGCTAATGTGGGAAGCAGAGTCACCACCAGTAATAGGAAGAAAACTCATTGGACCTTAAGGTCAGGCTTCGAAAGACGGAGCTCCTAGTTAGGCAACAGCATACATTTTACCCCATTCATAAGACACAGATTCGGATCTCTCACTTAATATGACTATTACTTGGAAATGTTATGTTGGTGCTCTTTCAATTTAAAAAACTGAATTGTGGTTAGGAGTTGGGGAGCTTTGATGAAAAGGAGAGAGGAAGGAGCAGGCACCAGGGAGCTCACAGGAGGCACAAAGACAGTGCAGCAGAGTGCAGGCCTTTGTGTCCTGTTAAACCACCAAGAGGAGGAGGGGGAAAGGGGGTGCTCCTGGATATCCAGGCAGCCCCTGGGCTCAGCTGCTGGTGTAGGGGCTGCTAGAAATGAGGGAAAATTATTTGGGAGGGTGATAGAGTCACGTAAATAAAGCAGACGATGGCGTTGTGTAAATATAAAAAAAAGAGATTGATTAAGGTCATAAATTTCTCTTTTATTTCTTCTATCTGAGCGTTAATTCCACAGCAGTAATTTACTGCATTGGTTTATTACTTTCTTCCATTCTGAGGGAAACAGTGAATTTTAATTGAAACCACTGCCAGCCTCTCTCTATCCTGCCACACCACTGTTAGGGAGACCCCTTGATCCTCCCTGGCTAGAGAGGTAGGACTGTACTGGAAGGTGGGAAGAGGAACCTCCATGCAGAGTTCTGCTCAGTGCCGTGTGGGTGCATTCATGTTTTATCTTGTTCAGCTCTTACCACAGTCCTGGGGAGAAAACTGGTGCTCTAGGCACATAGGTGACCTGCCCAAGGTCCCACATCTGGTCAGCTCAGAGCTAGAATTGGTCTGATTCATGGTCTATGATGCATTTGACTTTGGAAAATGTGAGCAAACTCAATAAACACATAAATGAGCCTAGGACTTTAGCTCAGGGAAGCCTTTCAGATGTTTGTATGCAAATTCTTCATTGTTTGGGTCCTATCTCAGGGCACAGAAGGGCAGCTTGGGCATCTCCTGGAGTGAAGCTAATCGACAGGACCAAAATCCACTGACTCCTAGCACAGTGATCATCTGTGATAAATTTTAGGTGTATTTACACTACTCAAGTACTCAAGTTTGGTTAGTTTTTTTTTTTTTTTTTTTTTTGGCTGTACTTTTGATCCAGTTGATGTTAATTATTGGGTTGTTCTGAAAGGGGTTGGATTTGCCATGAGGGACTTGCCTGGTGTTTGAAGTAGTGTAGTCATTTCAGGACTTCTGAAGGATCATCCTTGGATCACCGTGTGTTCAGGGCTGACTGCGGAATGTTTTATGCCAGGCCACGGAGCCCCGTGAAGGCAATATCCACTGGCACCGTGTGCTTCGTAAATCAGGGTCTCACGGCGCCTTGCTTACTTTCTCCTTTCTCAGTCTTTTAAAAGCAGAACCTTTGGAAGCACTTTTCCTTAAAAGCATTGGAAGTTTCTACCTGAAGTTACCACAGGGTGTGTGTGTGGTTTTGCCACGGACCTTGAGAACGTGAAGTCCAGTTTTCGGATAGTCACTACTTTTTATTCTGGTCTTGCTTATATTCTGTCCTTTTTAAATGACTTCCTAGCTTCTTGACATGCTTTGAGAAATGTATAAGTACCTTAAGAATCTGTAAGTTGTATTCACATTGAGGTAGATTATTCTGGGAAAGTGTGTGGAACTTGAAAACACAGCTACCACCTCTTAGCTATGTGAAGTTGGCATGCTACTTAACCTCTCTGAAGTTCAGTTTCCTCCTTTGTGAAAATGGGCATAAATATACTACTTAACAAATTGCCTCTATGAATATACATGAATTATATATAAGGTACTTGAAAGATTACTTAGCATGTAATCAACACTTAATAAGTGTTAAACGATAGTATCTTTGGTGCCTTTTGGATATTTTTTTATTCATGCATATAGAGTTAGTTTTAGTTAATTCAGCATTCATGCTGCATGATTAAGGCCTTAGGTAACTGGTGCTTTCAAACTACATATAAGCAAACATTTTACCTATAGTTCGTTAAATTTTATCTTGCAAGATTGTGTCCATCTGCTGTTTTGACTTCCATATAAGTGATCATCTAAATTAAGTTGTGGCTAAAAAGTGGATTGTGAATTAAAGGGTTTGGACAAGAATCAAAGTTGTCAGCAGACAAATGGATGGATAGACTGACAGATGAATGGATGGATGGGGTGTTATGGCAGATGTGAGAAGGTATTGGAATGGGTGGATATAGGTAACTGGGGCAGTGGGGGATAAAGGTATGTTGGAATTCACTTTATGGGGTTTTTATTATTTTTGTAACTGTCCTTTAAGTTTGAGGGTGTTTCAAGATAAAATATTTAAAATTCAACAACAAAAAAGAGAATTAAAAGCATTCATAACTGACACTGTGCTTCCACTCCATGTTTCCTGCTCCCATGGCAGACATCATTTATCAATCATAGCACTTTATCATACTCTGCCCACACTTGGCATCCATTTCATCTAACAGTGATGGGGCACCAGTATGAGAGATGATACGTTTTTGCCATTGAGGGCCTGAAACCATCCCTACCTCTATAATCTCTGAGTCTATGAATGACAGTGGTGTTGAAGGGAATGGAAATACAGTTGAACAGAATTTGAGAAGAGGTGAACATGGGAGGTGTACTAAAAAAGAACACTAGGCTTGAATCCTCACAGAGAACACACTCTGCTTTGGTGATATCTTCTCAGCCTGTAGCTGTCACCCTTTTCTCTGAGTACTGACCCCCAGTCCTTCCCTTCTTATGCCAGCCAATTAAGTGAAGGTGGACACCAGGACCTAGAGTCTCCCTTCTAGGAATTTGTTATTGGGATCCAGAGATAGTCTCTGACTATAGGGGAATTGAGGAGTTGAAAACTTGAGAACTGTGCGGTAGCTATGTACATGAAGTAGGTGGGGGAGAGAGGGAGGGAGGGGGATAGGAAGGGGGGGGGGAGAGAGAGAGAGAGAGAGAGAGAGAGAGAGAGAGAGAGAGAGCGCCAGCACTGATAGGTATGATCCTGAAAGTTGAAGGCTTCCCAAAGTCTGGTTCAGGCGTTAGTGAAACTCAGCTATTTTCCTTGCCTTTAGATTCCCTAATATACTCTGTACCAACAATGCATATTTTTGCCATAGAGTTTGAAATGAGTCTCTCCTTTATAAATGAAAACATCACAACAGACTGTTGCTGTGGAAACCAAGTAGGAGAGAGGCTCAAGGAAGAAGAGATGTTCCCTAATGTCTGCTTCTACACAGAGGTTAAAGACTTGAAGAAACCTTGAGATTTCATAATTAGGAAAGAGATCAGTGAATGATATTTGTCTTTATTTACTAAGTGATATTGGGATTTTTCATCTGCATTAGCTCGGATGTTGACCCAACACTGTTTAATCTTTCGATTGTGAAATGCTATGGGTCATGACCTAGAATATTTGTGGGTTCCAGCATGTGCTTGGATTAAGCCCCATCTCTCCTTATTAATGATTTTACATGGAAGGCTGTTTCCTGTTTTAAATTTTATCTGTGGTGTTCCATGGGCCAACAATTCTGGTACAAGTGAATTATTCTATTTTAGACAAGTTGGTTTATCCTTACCCTGTTGAACAAGATTTGCATGATAACCACCTGCCTTCTTCAAATTCCACCCTTGTATCCCAGTGCATGGCTGAGAAGTTTAGACTTCTTAATTAGAGTCCCATCTCACTCACATATTAGCAATGGGCAAGTTACTTAATTTCTCTAAGGTTCAGTTTTCCCATCAGTAAAATGGGGAAATTGAGTTGTTGATGGATAATTTATTTATAATACTCCTAGCTTAGCCTGTACATATGAAGTGCTCAATAAATGTTGATTATACCTGTTATGAATTGTATTCATTCCTGCTGTACAACAGAATTTACTTATAAAGAATCCTCTTGAAATGGATGTATAAGCAATCTCATTAAAATGCATGAGAGTCTCAGATATATACTATATATTTGTTTTGTGAGTGCCCACTGTATACCAGGGACTGTGCCAGGCATGGGATAAAATGATGAGTAAAACAAGGACCCTATCCTTATCCCACCAACGATCATAGACTGTCACATAGCTTTAAAATGAAGAGATTAATTAGGTGATGTTAAGGTGTTTAATGGGACTTTTTTTCTGAGATAATGAATGGTTATGGTATTTATTATCTGTTTTAGGAAGGAGAACATGAGTGAGGAGATGTAAAATAAATCCATCACAATAGAAGCAGACTATTACAAGCAGAAAATGCTGGGCCTTTGCCAACGCACCATTTTTAAATATGTTGCTATTGCAGATAGTTCCGTTAAGCAAGACAAATTCAATTTTACCTCCTACCACTCAAATAAATTTCTCTTCTCTGTAAAATTTCCTATTTTATAAAGACATCCTTCATCTTGGCTGTGTACATACTAAATTGTTCGTTTTTTACTTAGTTAAATTGTTTTCTGTCAGTGAGAAATGCTTTCTTCTGAAGAAATGATGTTCGTGCATGGGAAATAGGGGTATTTATTAAAATGGTTTATTGTGAAACGAGATTTAGACGTATTTCTATAATTTTAGTATTTAAGTATTTTAGTGCCCAATGAAATGACTGTCGGTATAAAATGGGCTCTGATAATCAGGGTCTCTGAATTCTCACTTTTATACTTAATCCAGTATAGTTCATGGATTTATATTTGCCTGCATATGTTTAGAAATGTTAGAGAGGTTTTCAATAGCTCTATCAATGCTTTGCTGCGTTGTAAATAAGTAGTAAATGACTTAAATTATTTTGTGCATTCATTGTGCTCTGATTTAATAAGACTTTACACATTTTGGAATCTGTGCCTAGGCGTGGGAGGAGCACAGAGGAATAAGAAACTTCTCAAATGGAAAAGAACAAGACAAAAAGCACTTTACAATATTGGAAAACCCTATGTTTCAGAGTGGATCCTGGGCTTCTCTTTGAAGTCACATCTTGGAGTCTTAGCCACATCCAGTCTCTCTAGAGACCTTGCTATTATATACCAAAGTGATATTTCAAGATAAGTAGGGTTTAACCCTTAAGTGCCAAGACTCAAAAAAGAAGAGCCTACATTTCTGAACCACTTTCTGAAGTGCATTGAGTGTGTCTTTCAATTTTCAGGCATAATATACCAAACTTAATGAAACAAGCAAGGCTGTCTTTGTGGGCATGTAACCTATGTGATTAGAAGGGCCACATGCTTGGTTTAATGCTCTCTTGTCACTGTCTTGAAACTCTTAATAATTTTTGAATGAGGGAATTCACTTTTTCATTTTGCACTGAATCCCATGAAAATTGAAGCTGGTCCTGGAGACAGGGTTTTCATTTGTACTAAGTATTGCGCAGAGCTCTCTCAAATGCAGTAATACTTGGGTCTCTTCGCTTGAGCTTAGGTCGCCAGCGCTCGCTTCAGTTATCACTGTGCCTCTCTCTTCAAGGGCTCTGCCTTTTAATTTGCTGCTTCTCATCTGCTGAGACATCATATAAATAAGGCATTAGAATAGTAAGTAGGTCGAGCATCACTAGGCTTCGAAGGGTGACCTTGAAGACTCCTCCCACAGAATAAAAGTGCAACAGTGTCAGAAGTCTGGTTTTATGTATTTATTTTAAAAATATAAATGAATATTTATTCACTTCAGTAATACATTCGATATATATTTCAGCAAAAAGAGACTAGTTTTGCTCCTCTCCTGCATTGATTGCATTTGTGAGGAGCCTGCCTCTGTATGCACAACAGGTTGAATCATATAATTCTAGCCCATTTCCAATGCAGAAAAATTGTTTTAAACAAACTACTTAAAAGCCTGCCTTTACAAAATTAATCATAAAAGGAAAGAAGGTGAGGTTTCTTGTTTTAGTCAGCCAATGGGGTGCTGATGCAAAGTACCAGAAATCTGTTGGCTTTTACAAAGGGTATTTATTTGGGGTAAAAGCGTACAGTTACCAGGCCATAAAGAGTCCAATTTAAGGTTGCTTTCTCACCAAAGTCATTTGCCACATGTTGAAGCAGGATGGCAGGCGATGTCTGTGAGGGGTCAGCCTTCCTCTTAAAGCTCCACGGGTCCAGTTTCTTCACATCTCAGCTGTAGGCTGGCATAAGTCTCGTCTCTCTTCCGGGGACTTGTTTCTTTCAGGGCTCAGCTGTTTGGTCTCTTCACAAGGTCAGCTGTAGACTATCAGGAGAATGGTTCGTCTCTCTTCCCAGGGTGGCTGCCGTGGCTATGGAGCTGTCTGTCTTCCTCTGTGTTCTTCTCCTATGTATCTACTTCAATGTTCTTGATAGAGCATCCATTTATATAGCCCACCAAGGGGGTGGGGACTCAACCCTGCATGCCCTAATGACATGGTCGAATCAGAGCCCTAGTTTCCACCAAACAGGCCAGCGTCATCTCTCCTGCCCATGCATTGTGGGGGAGGCAGCAACGAGACCTCAAGACCAGCCCTGCCCACCCCAGTTCCTGGCCATGGCCCAGGGAGGTATCAGGCCCAGAGTGCCCCCACCATTAGGTGACCAGGAGCCATGTCTCCAAACCCCCAAGACAGGAAAGGAAGCAGCCAACTGCCTGAAACATAGAGCTGTCCTCAATGTCCCGGGCTGCAGAAAGAAACAGCCGATCTTCAAGATGAGCTGGCGGCCATGCAGCGCCTCATTGACAAGTCCCAGATGCTTTAGTCACACACAGCACTCTCATATGCAGGGACAGCTGGTACCTTATGAGCCCAGGAGCTGCAGCCCTGCTGATTCTGCCTCCACGTGGGGTGTCTGCTGCCCTGCAGCCCTCCCTTCCCCCATGGCTGAGCACGACTTTTGTCTCCCAGTTCACAGCAGGTTCAAATTTAAGTGCTTTAAGGAAGAAGAAAAGAAAATGTTCATGTAATTTCAGAGTAGTGTTCTTGCTCGGTGTGTTCCTTGTCCTAAGGTGAACCTTTGAATGCCTCTTTGACACAGGTTGGTCACAGTTGTTCAGCTTTCCCTGTAATTATACAACTTCATTTTCGCTGTCTACTTACACTCCTATCAGCTAAATGAAAGTGGAAGGTGTCTCTGTGCAGTGATTTCTGGTTTTCTTCTGGTACATTTTTCTAGTTTCCAACTTCCGAATTACCTACAGCAAAATGAAGCAAAACCAAATAAATGTCCTGTTGTTATTTTTCAGGCCATTTAGAGTATAGGAATTGTGCTGGCATTGGCATCACAAGAAAATAGATTCTTCAGAGTGAAGAGCAGGTGGATTCTCACTCATTGTGCATTTGTTCATTCATTCAACACTCAATGATGTTTACTGACCACCTACTGTTTGCCAGGTATGTGGTGAGCCCCAGAATCTAGAGAGGAAGGAGTTTGTTATCTACCCTGAGGACGGTGTTTTATACACAGCAGACACTCCAAGGAATGCTGGAGGAAGAGATTAATTAAGGAATACCTGGTTTGGATAATATGTGCTATTTATTAATATTGCAAAAGGATTTCTGAACTCCTCCTTGTAGTACAAGTACCTAATGTCTTTCTGAAATCCAGCCATCTCTGAATTTCTCTTGACTAATTGCTTTTCTTTAAACTTTCACTTGACATTTGAACTAATTTCAAAATGTCATGTCTGAATTCAGTTGTCTCTGTGGAATTCAAAGAAATTTTATATTGACATAGTCTGCAAGTTCTCAGGAGATACATAGTAATGGAAATTTCATAGATGTTCCTAAAGAAAAATTAAGGGTTCATTTGTCTCTTTTTAAATCAGTTTATCCTGGGTTATCAGAGAACTTTGGGAATTACAGCATCAAAGGTGATCCAAAGCTTAACATAAACTAAGATGGGTGAAGGCTTGGACATGGTTAAAACAATGTCATGGTCACCTTCTAGCTCTGACGCTTGTTCTATTACATTCAATTTTAATGTGATATTCTATGTGGGGGGAGAAAGCAGGTAATTATTTGGTAAGTGCCTTTGACTCTCACAAATATGAAAAATATGGGAGTTGATCTCTGCTAATAGAAATAATAATTGCAACCGTAATTATAATTTATATTATACTTCATAACATAAAACGTTAACATACATTATCTCTGACAGGTTTGGAATAACCTGCTTTTCAAGAGGAAAGTCCACTTAGAGAACCTATAGACTATCCATACATGAACGAAAGTCCTCTTGAATTCAAATGTTACACTTCAGAATTAAGAGCTACCGAAAATCTAGATTATTACCCCATCTTATTTAGAGACTTTATTTTTAAGAAAGGCCAACTACCATTGTATCGGTAGTTAAAATAAAGGATATGGAAAGTAAAAGTGGCATAGCTGTCCATAAACCTTACTATGAACAAAAGAATAAAAACAGTGGGCTCAGTGGCTTATGGGTTAGGTCTGTATTATAAACTCACTGTAAATAAATTGAATTCAGTGATCTCTGGCGTTTAATGAGTTGATATTATTGTGACTTGCTTTATGTATAAATTAGGAATTAATTCAGCAAACGTGTGAAAAACCTACCCTATGTCAGGCACTGTGCTAGGCCCTGGGAGTGCAAAATGTGTAACATGTCATTCCCCAAGAAGGGTAGGGTTTCCCTCTCACAGCACACTTCCCACTGACTTTCATTACATTTTTAGCGGTCCGCCATTTCATTTTTATTGATCCATTCTGAATAAATGGCTCCTTACCCTTTATAGCTTTAATTTTCCCTGCATCCCAGCCTCTTTGTCAAGGAAAGAATGATTATAAACCAACGCTTCAGTGCACTAGGGCTGCTACTCTCTGTGTGAAACCTGTGGCCAGCCCTTTTGTGGAGAGAAGACTCTCGGATGATGCGGTTTGGGGGCATACAGTACCCAGTTAAACATTAAAAGGTTCAAATTTCTAAAAGAATGCAGAGGGAGAAGCTGGTCTCTTTTCAAAGGTAAATGTAGAACCACCCATTTGTTATAACTGCCAATCACATATACCCTGGGACAAACCGCATCTCTGCTTCCTTTAACCTAAGAAGTAAACGTCACTGTGCAAGCCTCGCTTAAACTAGGTCAGCCACAGCAGCAGTGCAAAACTCTGAGCCCTGCCCCTAGATACAGAGCCTTGTGGCCCAGAAGGAGTAACCAGCGGCCTCAGCCCTCAGAGAGCTCCTGGTCAACCTGGGATGGCAAAGACAATAAATGTCATTCCATGGGGTTGGGTGCTATCACAGAGAGGTACAACTGCTGTCACAACAGGTTTGGAGACATGTGTGCCGGACACCATGCCAGGGTCTTATTGAATCATCACAGTCATAGGAGGCACTGATTTTACAGCTGCTCAAAGAGGTTAAGTCTGAGTCATAGCTCAGCTTCTTTCCCAGCCTCCAAGGACAGGTCTGATCTGCCTCTCCCCTGCCCCCTTTGCACCACATGCGCTTACTTCCCTCCCTCTTGCTCACACTTCCCTGCCCTCCTGTGTCCCCCCAGCACTCAGGCACAGGCACATTCCTGCCTCAGTGTCGTCTTACCTGCTGCTCCTGCAGGTTCTGTTCCCATCGATACCCACCTGACTGGCTCCCTTGTTCCCTCGTTTCACCCTCCTCGGCCACCCCATTGAATAGTGCAGCCTTCCAGCTCTTCCTGGGCCACTCCCCTGCGTTCTCTCGCCAGCGCTCCAGCTAACCAAGCGCAGTCGGTACGTTATTTGCGTAGTTATGCCCTATGAAGTCACCACAAACACTGAATTATCAACTACCAAACCACTGCTCCTATGGGACATACAGGGCTAAGCCCTGTGAGCCTCTGGTAACATTTTCATCAACTGTTTCATCATATATGCATCTCTATTAATGTGTTTGTGTGTGTTTCATCTTATTGTTGGTTTGTTGACATTGAACTCAGGGCCAGCAGCACTATAGCTCATGCCTGAACCAAGCTTATCTGACACACATATTTTCTCCATAAGACACAACAAAGCCTTCTTGTACTTTTAAATACTAGACAGCACTTTAACCTTTAACACTTAGGGGCCATTTCAAACAGCATAATCACCCAACAGAAAGCACCAAGATGTGAAAAAATATGTCACTAAATATACCACAAGATGGACACTTGTTTACAGTATAAGGCAGAACACTGTCTTGTTAGTCTTCGGCTGGGAACATATGTCTTAGCCACCGAATTTTTCACCACTCTGTGCATGTCTGCAAATGACCGTGGAAGCCCTGTGAGTACATGCATACCCCTTTTTATTGTGCTTTGCTTTATTGTGCTTCATAGATGGTGTGTCTGTTAAATATCGAAGGTTTGTGGCAACCCTGCATCCAGAAAGTCTATTGGTGCCATTTTTCCAACACCATGTGCTCCCTTCATGTCTCCATGTCACATTTTGGTAATAATTCTTGCAATATTTCAAGCTTTTTCATCATTATTATTCCTGCTTTGGCAGTCTGTGATCTTTGATGTTGCTATTGTAATTGTTTTAGGGGCGTCACAAGCCATGTCCATATAAGATGGCAAACTTGATCTATAAATGTCGTGTGTGTTCCGACTGCTCCACCGACCAGCCATCCCCTTGTCTCTATTCCTCTCCTCGGGCCTCCCTAATCCATGAGACACAACAATATTGAAATTAGACCAATTAATAACCCTACAATGGCCTCTGATTGTTCAGGTGAAAGAAGAGTTAAATCAAGAGCTAGAAATGATTAAGCTCTGTGCAGAAGGCATTTTGAAAGCAGAGGTAGGCCAAAAACTAGGCCCCCTGCCCCAACCAGTTAGTCAAGTGGTGAATGTGAAGGAAAAGTTCTGGAAAGAAGCTAAAAGTGGTACTCCAGTGAACACTGAGTGATAAGAGAACAAAACAGCCTTTTTGCTGATATGGAGAAGATTTTAGCGGTCTGAACAGAAGGTCAAACCAGCCCCAACATTCTCTTAAGCCAAAGCCTAATCTAGAGCAAGGCTGTAACTCTGAATTCTAGGAAGGCTGAGAGAGGTGAGGAAGCTGCAGAAGTAAATTTTGAAGCTAGCAGGGGTTAGTTCATGAGGTTTAAGGAAAGAAGCCCTCGCCATAACGTCAGAGTACAAGGTGAAGCAGCAAGCGCTGATGTAGAAGCTGCAGCAAGTTACCCAGGAGATATAGCTAAGATAATTTAAGAAGGTGGCAACGCTAATTAATGCATTTTCACTGTAGATTAAATAGCCTTCTGTTGGAAGAAGATGACATCTAGGACTTTCCTATCTAGAAAGGAGAAGACAATGGCTTCAAAGTGTCAAAAGGACAGGCTGACTCTATTGTTAGGGGCTAATGCAGCTGGTGACTTTATGTTGAGGCCAACGCTCCCATTCTGAAACTCCTAGGGCCCTTAAGAATTTTGCTAAATCTACTCTACCTGAGCTTTATAAATGGAAAAACAAAGCCCGGATGGCAACACAACTGTTTACAACATGGCTTACTGAATATTTTAAGCCCACTGTTGAGAACTGCTGCTCAGAAAAAAATACTCCTTTCAAGATATTACTGCTCATTGACAATGCACATGGTCACCCAAGAGCTCTGATGGAGATGTACACTGATATGAATGTTGTCTTCATGCCTGCTAACACAACATCCTTTCTGCAGCCCATGGATCAAGGAGTCATTTCGACTTTCAAGTCTTCTTATTTAAGAAATATGTTTTTTAAGCCTATAGCTGCCATAGATAGTGATTCTTCTGATGGATCTGGGCAAGATGAATTGAAAACCTTCTGGAAAGGATTCACCATTCTATGCCATGAAGAACATTTGTGATTCATGGGAGGAGGTAAAAAAATCAACATAAACAGGAGTTCAGAAGAAATTGATTCCAGCCCTTATGGATGACTTTGAAGGTTCAAGACTTCAGTG
>PVKH010003255.1:0-25309 GCA_004027955.1 Chaetophractus vellerosus
ATCAGAATGAATCTAAATAGAACTACTCCATACACATACTATTCAGAAAGATAAATGCCAAAGGTAAAGAGAAAATACTGAAAGCAGCAAGGGAGAAGCAAAACATAACCCACAAAAGATGCCCAGTGAGACTTAGTGTGGATTTCTCTTCAGAAACCATGGAGGCAAGAAGGAAATAGTATGATATAATTAAGGTACTGAAAGAGAAAAATTACCAGCCAAGAATTCTTTATCCAGCAAAACTGTCCTTCAAATATGACAGTGAGTTTTAAGTATTCACAGATATACAGAAACTAAGAGAAATAAGACTCTGGCTCTTCAGGAAACACTAAATGGAGTTCTGCAGCCAGAAAAGAAAAGATAGGAGAGAGAGGCTTGGAGGAGAGTGCAGAAGTAAAGAATTTCAGACAGGGTAACCAAAAGGGTGAAAAGATAGACAAAAATAAGATGTGATATATGAAAGCCAAAGGATAAAATGGCTGAAGTATATAATGCCTTTACAGTAAAAACACTGAACGTTAATGTATTAAATTCTCCATTCAAAAGACATAGGCCAACAAAATGGATGAAAAAAAACGAGCCATCAATATGCTGTCTGCAGGAGACTCACCTTAGACCCAAAGATGCGAGTAGACTGAAAGTGAAAGGTTGGAGAAAGATATTTCACACAAATAGTAACCAAAACAGAGCAGGGTATACTGGTGTCAGACAAAATAGACTTTAAATGGGAAAAAGTTATAAGAGATGCAGAAGGTTATTATATATTGATAAAAGGGACAATCCACCAGGAAGGAGTAACAGTAATAAATATCTGTGCACTTAACCAAGGTGCCCCAAAATACATAACAAAAATTCTTGCAAAACTAAAAGGAGAAATAGAAGTCTCTACAATAATAGTTGGAGACTTCAATATACCACTCATATCAAGAGATAGAACAACTGAAAGGAGATCACCAAGGAAACAGAGAACTTGAACAATATGACAGACATACAGAACATTGTACCCCAAATCAGCAAGTTACACATTCTTCTCAAGTGCTCACGGATCTTTCTCCAGGATAGACCAGATGTTGGGTCACAAAACAGTTCTCAATAAATTTAAGAAGATTGAAATTATACAAAGCACCTGCTCTGATCATAATGGAATGAAGTTGGAAACCAGTAATAGTCAGGAAAGGGGGAAATTTGCAAATATATGGAGGCTATACAACACGTTCCTAAACAATCAGTGGGTCAAAGAAGAAACTGCAAGAGAAGTTAGTAGATATCTTGAGATGAATGAAAATGAGAACACAACTTATCAAAACTTATAAGACACAGCAAAGGCAGTGCTGAAAGGGAAATTTATAGACCTCAATGCCTATATTAAAAAGGAATAAAGAGATTAAATCAAAGACCTAATGAAATACCTGGAGAAACTAGAAAAAGTACAGCAAACCAGTGCCAAAGCAAACAAAGAATTACAAAGATTAGAGCAGACAAATGAAATTCAGAACAACAACAAAAAAAAATAGAGAAAATCAACAAAACCAAAAGCTGGTTCTTAGAGAAGATCGATGAAAGAGACAACCCTTAGCTAGAATAACAAAGAAAAAAAGATGAGATACAAATTTTAAAAATCAGGAATGAAAAGGGGACATTACAACTGACCCTACAGAAATAAAAAGGATCATAAGAGGATATTATGAGAAACTGTAGGGGCCGGCTCAATAGCCCAGTGGATAGGGCGCCGGCATACCACATGGGAGGCCCCAGGTTCAATTCCCGGGGACCTCTCCTAGCGGGCAGACCGCCTTGAGAATGGCAAGCCGCCATGGGCGGGCCAGAGCCACTGTGGGCAGGGCAAGAAGCTGCCACGGACAGGGCAAGAGCCGCCACGGGCAGGGCAGGGCGCCCGCGAATAGAGCGCAGCCAGCCACCCGCGAACTGAATCAAGAGCCGGCCGTGAATGGACGCAGAGACCGCCCACAAGCGGGGAAAGCCGCGCCTGCGCAGTGACCACTCTCGGCGTGTCGCCGCAGCGGGGGGAAGGGGAGATATGTAATAAAATAAATAAATCTTTAAAAAAAAAAAAAAAGAAACTGTATGCCAAAAATTTAGACAACCTAGATGAAATAGACAATATCTAGAAATGCACAAACAACCTACATGGACTCTACAAGAAATACAGGAAGTCAACAAACCAATCACAAATAAAGAGTTTGAATCAGTCATTAAAAATCTTCCAACAAAGAAAAGTCCAGCACCAGATGGCTTCACAGGTGAATTCTACCAAACATTTCTAGAAGAATCAATACCAATCCTGTTTAAACTCTTCCAAAACATTGAAAAGGAGGCAAAATTACCCAACACATTTTATGAATCAACATCATCCTAATATCAAAGCCAGATAAAGATACTATGAGAAAAGAAAATTACAGACCAATCTCTCCAATGAACATAAATGCAAAAATTCTCAACAAAATACTTGCAAATCTAATCCAACAGCATACTTTTAAAAATTATACACCATGATCAAGTAGGTTTTATTCAAGGTATGCAAGTGTGATTCAACGTAAGAAAATCAATTCATATAACATACCACATTAACAAATCAAAGGGAAAAAACACACATGATCATCCTGATTGGTGCAGAAAAGGCACTTGACAAAATCCAGCATCCTTTCTTAATAAAAACATGTCAAAAGAGAGGAATAGAAGGAAAGTTCCTCAACATGATAAAAGGCACATATGAAAATCCCACAGGCAACATAGTACTCAATGGGGCCAGGCTGACAGCTTCTTCTTTAAGATAGGGAACAAGATAATGATGCCCACTGCCACCACTGTTATTCAATGTTGTGCTTGAAGTTCTACCTAGGGCAATTAGGCAAGAAAAAGAAATAAAAGCATCCAAATTGGAAAAGAGGAAGTCATACTCACTATTTGCAGATGATCTGATCCTATATTTAGAAAATTCCAAAATACCTATGACAAAGTTATTAGAGCTAATAAATGAGTTCAGCAAAGTGGCAGGATACAAGATCAAAAGGCAGATATCAGTAGTGTTTCTATACACAAGTAACGAGCAAGATGAGGAGGAAATAAAGAAAAAAAATCCAATTACAATAACAATAAAAAGACTCAAATATCTAGGAATTAATTTAATCAGGAATTTAAAATATCTGTATTCAGAAAACTACAATATACTGCTAAAAGAAATCAGAGAAGACCTAAGCAAATGGAAGGACATTCCTTATTCCTGGTTTGGAAGACTAAACATTGTGAAGTTATCAATTCTACCAAAACTGATTTATAGATTCAAAGCAATTCCTATCAAAATTCTAACAGCCTACTTTACAGCAATAGAAAAGTCAATTATCAAATTTATTGGGAAGGGAAAGGGATCCTGAATAGCCAAAAACATCCTAAAAATAGAAGAGCAAAGTTGGAGGACTCATGTTTCCTGACCTTGAAATGTATTATAAAGCTACAATGGTCAAAACAACATGGTATTGGCATAGACAGATTGATCGATGGAATAGAATGAGAGTTCAGAAACAGATTCCCACATCTCTATGGTCAACTGATTTTTTATAAGCCTACCAAGTCCACTTTACTGGGACAGAAGAGTGTCTTCAGCAAATTGTGCTGGGAGAACTGGATATCCATTACTAAAAGAATGAAGAAGGACTCCTATTTCGCTCCCTATACAACAATCAACCCAAAATGGATCAAAGACCTAAACATAAACACCAGGAACATAAAACTACTAGAAGTTAATGAGGGAAATATCTTCAAGATCTTGTAGTAGGTGGGAGTCTTTTAAACCTTACATCCAAAGCATAAGCAATGAAAGAAAAAAAAATAGATAAATTGGACTTCCTCAAAATTGAACACTTCTGTACCTCAAAGGATTTTGTGAAGAGGGTGAAAAGGCAGCCTACTCAATGGGAGTAAATACTTGGAAATAACACATCTGACAAAGGTCTAATATCTGTGATATATAAAGAGATCCTGTAACTCAACAACAAAAAGACAATGACCCAATTACAAAATAGGCAAAGGCCCTGAGTAGACATTTTTCTAAAGAAGATATGCAAACGTGTGAAAAAATACATGAAAAAATGTTCAACACCATTAGCTATTAGGGATATGCAAATCAAAGCCATAATGAGAAGAACATATATTATATGATTTCGCTATTATGAACTAAATGATGAGCAAACTCATGGAGTTAATATCTAGAATATAAGTCACCAGAGAATAGAATGTGGTTAGAGAATGGAATGCTGAGGTTTAATCTGTGCAGAATTGGTCAAAAATGTTGTAAGTGTTTTGAAATGAATATAAATGGTGAAAACATGTCACAGTGTAATTAGTAGCACTAACAAATGGGTATGAGAGTAGTTGAAAGGGAAAATCTAAGGATGTGTATATCACTAGAAGAAAAGCTAAAAAGTGAAACATTGGACAGTATAGCACAGTGAACCTTCTTGTGAAAAATGAATATGGTTAATAGTGTATACATAAGAATGTCTTCCTCTGAAATAGAACAAATATCTGTTACTGTTACAAGAGGTTAATACCAGGGTGATATTTAGGCAAAAACACAACCAAAAAAAACAATGAAAAAAAAAGAGTAAATGTCTATTTCTCATCAGTAATAATGGTGGTTTGAAGCTGTATATACCCCAGAAAAACATGTTTTAAGATCTATTCCATTCCTGTAGATATGGACCCATTGTAAGTAGGACCCTTTGATGAGGTTACATCAGTTAGAGTGTGGCCCAACTCAATCAGGATGGGTCTTAATCCTATTACAGGAGTCCTTTATAAGTGGAATGAAACTCAGACAGATGGTGAGAAAGCCACAGGAAGCAGGAAGCTGAATATCCACAGAACCTGGAAGAGAAGGGATAGACCAGGAGATGCTGCCATGTGCCTTGCCATGTGACAAGCTAAGGACCAAGAACCACCAGTAGCCAGCCCCAGAATGCCACAAAATATTAGGGGGAGGAAGCATCGCCTTGATGATGCCCTGATTTGGACTTATTCCCAGACTCAAACCATTAGTGAATAAATTCCTATTGTTTAAGCTGAACAATTTCATGGTATTTACTTGAGTAACCTAGAAAACTAAAACAGATACCATGAAGGCAAGAAAGCAGTGGGAAAAAATACTTAAAGTGCTAAAAGAAAAAACTCTCAACTGAGAATTTTATATCCAGTGAGGCTGTCTTTAAAAATAAAAGGGATATTAAGACATTCCCAGAAAAACAAAAGCCAAGGGAGTTTGTCACCACTAGACCTTACCTACAAGAAATACTAAAGGGAGTTCTTCAGACTGAAAGGAAAGGACACAAGACAGTGGATCGAAGTGGCATAAAGAAATAAAGATCTCTGGTAAAAGTAATCATGTGTAATTATAAATGCAAGTATTATTGTACTGCATTTTTGTATGTAATTCTACCTTTTACTTCTAACAGGTTCTAAAATGTAAATGTACAAAAGTAACAATAAATCTATGGATTTTTACATATAACGTGTAATGGTATAAGTAGGAATAAGTACCAGAAAAGGTGGGGAGATACAGGGGTTCAGGGACATTATATGTGTACGGTATTGAAGTTATCAAATCAAACATGATTGTTACAGATTTAAGAAGTTAAATTTAAGACCCATGGTAACCACAAACAAAATATATTAAAAATACAGAAAGAAAGAAAGAGAAGGAACTCAAAATAATACAGTATAAAAATTAAATAAATCTGAAAGCAAGCATTAATAGAAAAAAAGGAAGGACAGAAAGGTATGGGACTTACTATTGTGGATTGAATTGTTTACCTCAGTTTGTACATGTTCTTGGTCTTGTTCTGCATTCTGGTGGGTGTGGATCCATTGTAACTAAGATCTCTTCAAACTGTGACTACAGTTAAGGTATGCCTTACTGAATCCTGTGAGGTTTTAATCCAGATTACTGGAGTCTTTTATAAGCAGAGTGAAAGTCAGATGGAAAGAGAAACCATGGGAACAGCCAGAAGCTGGAAGTCAGTGGAACCCAGAAGAGAAAGAAGACACCACCATGTGCATTGCCACGTGACAGCGAAGCTAAGGACCTCCAAAAATGCCAGCCAGAAGATACTAACCCCAGGGGTAAGCTAGCCTTCTAGCCTCTGAAACCATGAGCCAATAAATTCCTGTTAATTCAACTCACTGTGTGGTATTTATCATAGCAGCAGGGAAACTAAAACACTTACAAAGACTAAATTGCAAAATGATAGAAGAAAGTCTGGCATTATCAGTAGTTACTTTAAACATGAATAGATTGGACACTCCGTCAAAAGGAAGAGATTGGCAGAATGGACAAAACAACAACAACAAAAAACATGATCCAACTATATGTTTCTTACAAAAGACCCACTAAAGATTCAAAGACACAAGGAGCTTGAATGTGAAAGGATGGTTTAAAATGTACCACACAAATAGTAACCAAAGAGAGATGGGGTAGCTATACTAATTTCAGATTAAATAGACTTTAAGTTTAAAATAAAACTGCTATGAGGGACAAAGAATGTTATTATTTACTAATAAATGGGTCAACTAGAAGATATAACAATTATAACTCTATATGAATGGCAGAGCCCCAAAATATATGAAGCAAATATTGGCAGATTTGAAGAGAGAACTAGATGTTCCTACATTAATATTAGGAGACTTCAATCTACCGCTTTTAATAAAGGATATAACATCTACACAGATAATCAATAAGGAAATAGAAGAATTGAATGCTACTATAAACCAACTAGACCTAACATATACTTGTAGAACACTTCACCCAACAGCAAAATAAAGAATTATATACCATGTTCAAGTGGCATTCATCCCATGTATGCAAGAGTGATTCAACTTAAGAAAATCCTTTAATATAATACACCACATTAACAGAATTAAGGAAAAAGAAACATGATTTCAATTGATGCAGAAAATGCATTTGATGAAATCCAGCACCATTTCTTGATTAAAAAACACTTAGAAAACTAGGAATAGAAGGAAACTTCCTCATATGATAAAGGGCATATATGAAAAACACACAGCTAACATCATACTGAAAAAAAATGACTGAAAATGTTCCCTCTAAGATCATAACCAAGACTGGGATTGGGATGCCCACTGTCACCATTGTATTCAACATTGTCCTGGAAGCTATAGTCAGAGGGATTAGGCAAGAAAAAGGAAGAGAATGCATCCAAATCGTGAAGTAGAACTTGCCCTATGTACAGATGACATGATCCTATATAGAGAAAATACTGAAAAATCCACAACAAAGCTACTAGAACTAATAAATGAATTCAGCAAAGTGACAAGGTATAAGATCAAAATACAAAAATTAGTAGTGTGTCTTATACTAGTAATGAACAATTGGAAGGTGGAATCAAGGGGGGGGGGAATCGATTTACAATAGTAACTAAAAGAATCAGATTTCTAGGAATAAATTTAACCAAGAATGTAGATTTATCCATGTAAAACTACCAAACATAGCTAAAAGAAACCAAAGAAGACCTAAATAAATGGAGGATGTTCCATGTTCATGATTGAAAGATTAAATATTGTTAAGATCTTAATTCTACCCAAGTGATTAACAGAATCAATGCAATCCCAATCAAAATTCTCAACAGCCCTCTTTGCAGAAATGGAAAAGGAAAACATCAAATTTAAATGGAAAGGTAAAGGGCCCTGAAAAGCCAAAAACATCTTGAAAAATAAGAACAATATTGGAAGACTCACACTTTCTGATTTTAAAAGTTATTAGAAAGCTACAGTAATCAAAATAGTATGGTACTGGCAAAAAAAAAATAGCTATATAGACCAATGGAATTGAATTAAGAGTTCAGAAATAAACCCTCATATCTGTGACCAATTGATTTTTGACAAGGCTTCCAAGACCACTCAATGGGGAAAGGATAGGCCTTTCAACAAATGGATTTGGGAAAACTGGATAACCATATGCAAAAGAATGAAGGTGGAACCCTACTTTACACCGCAAACAAAAATTAGTTCAAAATAGATAAAAGACTTAAATTAAGAACCAAACCTATAAAACTCATAAGAAAAAAAAAACAAAACAGGGAAACATCTTAAGGACCTTGGGTTAGGCAATGGTTTCTTAGATTTTTACACCAAAAGCACACATAACAATAGAAAAAATGGATAAAGGGGACCTCATGAAAATTAAAAACTTTTGTGGATCAAAAAACTTCATCATGAAAGTAAAAAAGACAAACTACAGAATGTGAGAAAATATTTTGAGACCACATATCCGACAAGTTTTAATACCAGAATATATAAAGTAATCCCACAACTCAACAACATAAAGACAAACAACTCAATTAAAACTTGGGCAAAAGACTTGAACAGACATTTTCCCATAGAAAATATACAAATGGCCAAAAAGGACATGAAAAGATGCTCAACATCATTAGCCATTATAGAAAGCAAATCAAAACCAAAATTAGATACCATTTCAAACCCTCTAGAATGGCTACTATTGTTTTTTATTATTATTATATATCCCCCCCCCTTTCTGCTTATTCTTGCTGTGATCATTTTTGCATTCTTCTGTGTCTGCTTGTCTCCCCTCCCACCCCCACCATTCCAGAGATCCGCCGAGTCAGCTCACCACGCAGCAGCCTTGCCTGCTTGCGGGCGGCTTGCCCTGCCTGCAGAGGCTTTGCCCTGCCCGTGGTGGCTTGCCTTCTCAAGGCAGTCTGCCCGCTCAAGGAGGCCCCGGGAACCGAACCTGGGGCCTCCCATGTGGTAAACCGGCGCCCTACCAACCGAGCTACAGCCAGCCCTTACTATTTTTTTTTAAACAGACAATTACAATTGTTGCAGAGGTTGTAGAGTAATAGGAACACTCGTTCATTATTGGTAGGAATGCAAAATGGTACAGCCACATTGGAAAACAATGCGTTCCTCAGAAACTTAAGTATAGAATTACCATATGACCCAGCTACCTCACTTCGAGGTACATACCCAAAAGAACTGAGAGCAAGGACTCAGATATTTTCACTTTGATGCTCATAGTGATATTATTAACAATTACCAAAATATGGAAGCAACCCAAGTGTCCATCAACAGATAAATGGATAAACAAAATATAGTGTGTTGGAATATTATTCAGCCACAAAAAGATATGAAGTTCTGATATATGCAACAACATGGATGAACCTAAATGACATTATGTTGAGTGAAATAAGTCAAATATTGATCTCATTTATATGAAATAATAATTAATATAAGCAAATTCATAGAGACAGGAACTACAATACAGTTCACCAGATTCAAAGTGATGGTATAAAATACGGAGTTAATGCCTTCCCTAGATTTTCTACTTGGTAATGGATGGTAGTGATGGGAGAAGAACATTGTGCATGTAGTTAATGCCACTTAATTATATATTTGAATGTTGTCAAAAGGGGAACTTTTAAGTTATATGTATATGTGACTAGAATAAAATTTAAAAGAAAAATGACAAGACTGTATGACAAACAGGGAACCTTCATTTAAACTATGGACTATAGTGAATAGTAAAATTATAATAATGTTTCATCAGTTTAAACAAAGATACCACACTAATGCAAAGTGTTAATTATAGGGAAATTGTATGTGTAAAGAAGGGTATATGTGAACTCTATTTTCTGCACAATTTTGCTGTAAACCTATAAATTCTGGAATTTAAAAAAAGCCTGATTGTCTAATTTTCTTGCTTGATTTTCCTAGCTGCCAAATTATTATTTTTTCTTTCAGGAGCAGTAATTTTACTAGTCTATATCTTGGTGTTGTTAGTTTTGGGTTGCTAGTCTTAGGTATCCAGTGTGCTTTCATTACATAGTTTCAAATTATATCTATCTATATATATGCATATATACATATATACACACATGAGGTTTTCTTGAATTATAGTTATTAGTATTTTGTTCTTTTCCCTTAGTTTTTTACTTTTTCCAGAAAAAAAAAAACAATTAATTTAATGTTGAATCTTCTTTGGCCATTATCAATATTTTTTCTCTCTAATCCTTTTATTAATTATCTTTCTTCAGGTTTGGTTTTTAATATTTTCCTTTTTCACCTTCTGTCTCTCTTCAAAAACTCTGCATTGTGCTTATTCTCTCTTGTGTTAAATGGGTTTCCCCCCCTTTTATTTCTAATACTTTATTTCTGTTAAGTCCCTCCTGAATTTTTGTCATTCTGATTACTGCTCTGTTAGCTTGTTGTTGTTGTTTTTTCACGTCTATGTCTATGCTTTTCCATTGCCTTTTTATTTTTTAATGTGAAATGAAGTTCCTTGAACTTTTATAAAGAGGCACAGTTCAGGGTAACTTTTCTAACATCACAGAGCTCCCTCTTCTGTCATTTTTGTATGGTAGCTTGCTTCCTGAGATTTCCCAGCTCTGTGCTCCTCGCCCACTGTGATCGGCTGAATGGTCCCCCAAAGATGTCTGTGCCCTCATCCCTGGGAATATGTTATGCTGTTACATGACAACAAGAATTCTGCAGATGTAATGGATCATGGACCTCTAAATAAAATCTAGGCAGGTTATTCTGGCTTATCTGGGTAAACTCAATCTAACCACATAAGCCCTTAAAAACAAAGAACTTTCTCCAGGCAGAAAGGGAGGTCAAAGAGATTTGAGGTGTGAAAAGGCCACAATCTACAATTGCTGACCTTGAATGAAGAGAGTCAGGAGCCAGAGAATGCAGGCACAGTCTAGCAGCTGGAACAGCCAGCAAGGAAATGGGACCTCGGTCCTACTCCTGCATGGAGCTGAGTACTTCCAACAACCTCACTGAATCTGGAAGTGGATTCTGCCCAGAGTTTCCCCTATAAGAGCCCAGACAGCTGACACCTTGGCTTTGGCCTTGTGAGACTCAGAGCAGAGAAACCAGCCCAGCCTACATAGACTTCTGACCTAAAGAACTGTGAGATAATAAATGTGTGTTGTTTTAAGCCACTAAGTTTGTGGTAATTAGTTACAGCAGTAATAAAGATGTTACGTCCACTTTTATTTGAACCTTCTCTTCCCTATTGCTCCATCATCCTTATTATGTTCAATTTCGACCACAATTTCTCCTCATTTTGAGATCTCATCCTAGAAAGGAGCCCTAATGGCTCAATTTTGAGATTTCACAAAGGCTAAGCTTCTCCTACCCAGGGACTATTACATTTGGAATTTACCATAAGCCCCTTGAACTCTGCAAGTAAAGTGAGCCAAACCCTCAGTTTTAGCTGTTGTTCTAGACTGGTCTGAGCTTCCTAGTAAATACACATTGGTTGGGTGGAGCTAACCCGTTCTCAGATGCTCTACACTGAGCTTCCCCATGCTTTCTGCAGCCCAGGCACTGATAACAATCAGAGCCTGTGGCAACTGCTGTTTGCCCATCAGCCTGGTGTTTGGCAAGTTATGGGGATACCTTGTCACCAAATTTGTTGTAAAAGTTGTCCATCAGTTTTTTATTTTGCCAAATATTTGCCCTATTTGTGTATATGTGGGGAGTTGGAGAGATTTTTCAAAAGTATGCCTCTTACGCTACTGCCACCTTCCAAGAATCCTGGACCTAATCTAGCATTTTAAAAAAATGTTCTTGTAAATATTATTATACTTAAAAATCAGGCCATGCATCAATCTCCTAATGGCAGCTTCCCTTGTAAAGAAACTTAGTAATAAGTTTCTCTGTAAAAGACAGTTATATAAGAACATGTTTAACTATGCCCTAGGACATGTGTTTTGTGAATTTGGGATGTTTGGGAAGTGTGGCCCACCTGGGTACCGCATCTGGGTACATTAATGCTGAGGAATTAGCAGGTGATGAAGGCAGCAGCCATTTGGAGTCAATCACAGAGGTCTCAATGGGATATTTTTTTTTGTTCTTGTGATTAATTATAGATTTTAAATATGAAATCACTTTTTAAGCCTCCAGTTATGTCAAAATACAGCAAGGAATTGAGTGAGTTATATAAAGAAGATGGAAAAGTTGTTCAAACTTCTTTAGCTCCTCTTAGCACTGAGCAATGTGTTAAATGTGTTAAAACTTCCTGTTCTCGAGGAAATGCTGAAAGGATGATCAGCAGTGGGGAAATGAGGCAGCAGCAAGGCGGACACGCACAGAAGACTCACCAAGGCCTCTGCCCTCCAGCTGTGGGGGGAAGGACACGAGCAGATGATGAACCGAAAAATGACTCAGCGTAGGAGCCACTGGAGGACTAAGTAAACTTAGGTATTCACAGCAGTTAGCTTTTACATTTTTATTACTTGTAAAGTGATGGAGAAAAGGAAAACATGCTATTTTTCACATACCTAAAGAAATATTTTTATCATATGCGTATATGTAGTTATATGCCTATAATTATCATATATGCTTGGAGTATATTGAAATTCATTAACTGTCTTGCCATATATAATATGAGGTAAACAACCCCTCCAAGGCAGCCAAAGTTATAATTGAGATGCCAGAGGTATTTCATCAATGTAAAGATGGTAGAAGAAATGTGTACACAGAATTTAAGATAAAAAATACAGCCAATCTGAAAAGTCCAAATAATCCAGCTATAATCATTTCTTTTTTTCTAAAATAGCTAAAGAATTTTCTTTGAATATGCACTCTAAAGAAAGTTGAGCTAGGAATCAAAATATGTCAGATATATTCCTAATCTGACCACCAGTGGTGATTTTTGTTGAGTCATTTTCTTTTCTGAGTCTTTGTTTCCCATCTGCAGAGCACAGATAAAGTCTGTTTGGACAACACTGTAATTGGGAAGATCAAACGACAACGTGCACAAAAAGCCTTTAAGAAACTATAAACCCCTTTACATATGTAACTTTTCAAACCTTAAAACAATCTTCTGAATGTTGCTTAGTGGATAGGGGAAACAAAATCAGGTGCACAAATCGCCATGGTCTAACAGACCCAAGATGTGAAAACTATTACCCCCACAAATGTTTTATTAATAGGAAAATATATTTATGTCACAAGTAAGGAAATATGGCTGGAACTTCTGTGAGGCTAAAGGAACTTTTAGTTGTACTAACTCCAGAGACATGTCCTTTGGTAGATAGAAGCAGTCCTTTTATTTTTTTTCTATGGTAAAACATGTCAGAACTTTTCACAACCATTCAGCTTGCTGGCTATCCGTCATCCAATCATGTGAAGTTTTTGGCAAACTGGGGCAGGGAGTCATGATGCTTTGAACAAAGCATAGTTTTTTCCTAAAATAATTATATCTCTTATAGTCTCTAAGAGACAGAAGGTTTAGAGCGGGGACAGGCGAGGGAATTCTCCCTGGGCAATGTCAGATCACAGACTACTCACGCCTCCTACTGCTGGGCTGCAGGGTGCTTTTCTAATGGAGAAACCTGGGTTACCCTATTAGAATTCTTAGTGATTCCTTCTAGAAATAAAGCCCAGAGGGTACAAAAGTGCTGCCTGTTTAGCACTGGTGAGCACAACATGATCTCAGGCAGGTAGTGGGAGGACCTCAGGCAGAATTCCTCCAACTAGGAGCCACCCGTGTGGTTTCTACCATCTTGAAAAACAGCTGTATCTGGAAATACCAGGCAACACTTGGACAATTCAGAGTGGGATGCTCAATTGTCAGATATAAGGTGACACTGGCAGGGTGACTGGTGTATTCTCTAACAAAAGTGAAGGGAGAGAGAAGTGGATGTGGCTCAACCACTGGGGCACTTGCCTCCCATGTGGGAGGTGCCAGGTTCGGTTCCCGGTGCCTCCGGGAGAGGGTGAGCAAACAATGAGCAGAGAGACAAGAGAACCATCTGGGGGAGGAGGTATAATAAAGAAACGAGTAAAAAAAAATAAATCTTTTTTTTAAAAAGAGATTGAAGAGAGATCCTTGATTAATCTTTAAAGGAATTGAAAGACAATTTTGAAATTGGAAACATAATTGTGCTTAGTTTATTTATTGTGCCTTGATCTATAGCATACTGATGATTATAACTGTGTTTTCATTAGTGCAGACATTTGTCAAAAGTTATCAAACTGTATGCTTAAGAAAGGTGAATTTTATTGTATGTAAATAATATTCAAGAAAAATATTAAAAATCAGAATTAATAGTAATTATATTAATAGAATTATTGAGACTCTTAAAATACAATTGATATTTAAAATACAATTTTTTTATTTTTTTAAATTCTTGCTGTAAATAACCATATATCCAATGACCACATATAGTTATTTTCAATAAATGACATGTTATTTAGATCTTAAAAGTACAATGTTTGAAGGAAAGAAAAATCACTAGCTTGCCTGAGCCCTGCATATCAATGCCCAGCCCCACTAGGATAACGTAGACAGCAGGTATTTGTACGTGGTCTTCAAGTTGATTGATAGATTTTGAACTTTTCCAAGAAGGGGGTGGGAGAATGGGTAGTCTGCTGGATGTAGAAACTCTGCTCTGTGAAACAGCATCTCAGGAATTCGTCCAGTTGGATTCCTAAAGATCACCTAGCCCTCTAAGTATGTGATTCCTGGAAGAGTTATGGTTCTGAATGAGAAATGGGTCTGTATTAGCCTTTAGACACATAAATATCAGGTGTAAGAATCCATATTACCACCATATGTGAAATAAACAAAATTAATAATGTCATAAGGCACATCACCTTCTGTTTTGTAATCCACAAAACAAGCTGCCTGAGGAACACTTTATCAGTGTGCCTGGTCTTTCAGCTGCTAATCCAATACCGTATCAACCATATCATGGAGTGTCCTGATGAAAACCAATCAGTTGGATAAAGCATTCATCTAGCTTCAGCCCCCATGTATTTCTTATAGTTTAGAACTTGGGGGAAGGTTTTCCCCATTACTTAAAAAAATTAAACCGATAATGGAGGTCTTTACCAGTATTTTTCTTTCTTTAGCCACTACATCTCTCCATTTGCCTTATTCTACTGATACAGACTTTATTTTTCATATCAGTTCCTAAGCATAGACATCCATTTTATCTGACCTATTTATCCTCGTAGCATCTCTGGTACCACCTAGAGTTTGCACAGCTGGCGTCCATACTGGTTTTGCCTGCGACTGTCAGCCTGCTCTGTTTTATAAATGAAGTGATAAAGAAGAGGGGGGAAAATAAGCTATTTGAGTTTGCAGGAAATAGAAAGGTGATGGATCAGCCTCAAGTGAAAGGAGATCAAGAAAGCAACCGCAAACTTCAAGGATATTGATTGGACTAACAAGGCGTATGGAGAATGGAACACGTGCACACGGGCTTTTCTCCTTTGCTTCCTAGTGGGCCCTATGCCCCAAGTCTGCTTCCTCTCTCCTACTCACTAGCTCCCCACACTCAGAAACACACAGCAAACTAAGGGTCAATAAAATGAAACTACTAGCCCATCCTGACACCAAAATGTGACTGTTATGTCAATAAATATGCTATATTCAAATATATTCACACATATTTCCCACATATAAATAGTCTCTAGAAGATGCTAATTATGATTTTAAGATTCCTGAAGGATGTTCAAAGTGTGAAAATTTTGCCATATAAAATGAAGTTATGATTTCAGTAAAAGGGCTAAAATAGGATTCCTATAAAAACCAACCATAATCCAAGTGAGTAGGGTCACTGAAATATTAGCTCCCTCCTTCCTTCCTTTCTAGTACTATATGCCAGGAATTTAAAAGTCACCATCTCATGTGAACGTTCCAATAGTCCAAGAAAATAGTCATTACACCTTTAGCACAGATGAAGAAGGTGAGGTTTAAAGACGTTCAGTAGCTTGCCCAAGGATAAGATAAACCACTTAACCAAGGTAATCCAAATTCTGTGTGACAGCCCATATCCTTTTCTCTGCAAAACATGTTGCATTCATAAATGAAACAATAATTCTATAACAATAATTCTGTCTATAAAAAGATGACTGAGTGAAATAACTATTAAAATATTTTAATAATTATTTTCATACTGTGGAAGATAATGTGAATATAATGCAACTATTAAAAAGCACAGAACAGAAATGTTGAAAGCATATCATAGTGTTTGTAACTAGCAGAGCTATTATATAGGTATGACAGTGGTTGAAAGGGTAAGTCTAAGGACATATATATATTACCAGAAGGAAAGCTAAAAAATGTAACATAGGACTGTATAACATAGTGAAACCTCATGTAAAAATTGAATATGGGTGATATTGCATATATTAGACTGTTTTTTCAAAATACAAGTACAAATAAACTAGAGAGATAAAAACAGAATAGTAGCTGTGTACAGCAGGGGAAGCATAGAGAGATTGAGAGGTGATGAGGTATTGTTTGTTTTTATTATTATTGGAATAATGAAAATGCTCTAATAATGATTGAAGTGATGAATGCACAATTATGTGATTATACCAAATACCATTGATTGTACACTTTGGATGGATTTATGTTTCATTAATATGTATCAATAAAATTGTTTTTCTTTGGGAAAAAAACAATATAATAGGACTGCCTAACACAGTGAAGCCTGTTATAGACAGTATAGTACAAGTAGAAGAATGTCCTTTCATGAAGTATAACAAATGTATGATAGTAATACAAGGTGGTTACAATAGGGTGGCATATGGGGAAAAGTACACCCAATGTAAACTACAGATGATAGTTTATAGCACTATTTTAATAATTTTTCATCAATTGTAACAAGAGCATCTACTATTTAAAAACAACACTAAAATTATAAAAGCAGGCTCTCAACAATTGTAACAAATACTTGACACCAGTGCCAGGGGGTGGTGGTGGGGAGGTGTGTGGGGTCCTGTATTTCGTGCATGATTGTTCTGTAAACCCACAACCTCTCTAACTTAAAAAAATAGCGGAATAAATCTATAATCTTTTAGTTTGCTGGCTGCCAAAGCAAATGCCACGCAATGGGTTGGCTTAAACAATGGGAACTTATTAGCTCATGATTTGGGGGCTGGGAGAAGCCCAAATCAAGGCATCTTCAAGGTGATGCTTTATCCCAAAGCCTGGCATCCTGGGGCTGGGTGCCGGTGACCCTTGGTCCTTGGGTCCTCTGTCACTTAGCCGTGTACATGGTTGCTTCTCCTGGCCTCTCCTTCTCCTCCAGCTTCTGTTGAACTTGAGCTTTCTCCCGTGGCTTTGTCTCTTTCTATCTGATATTCACTTTGCTAATAAAAGACTCCAGAAATAGGATTAAGACCCATCCTGATTGAGCTGGGCCACACCTTAACCGAAGTAACCTCATCAAAGGGTCCTACTTACAATAGAGTCACACCCACAGGAATGGAGCAAGTTTAAGAATGCATTTTTCTAGGGTACATAGCTCCAAACCACCATACTTGTTAAAATCCAAGATTCTACAAAACATACATAATATTGAGTGAAAACAATCATGGTGCAGAAAAGCATGATGTCACTGTATAAAAAGAATATATGCATATAGGATTGCATATGCCCAGATATTTTCTGAAAGGAGATGCAAGAAAACATCAGTAGCCCACTCTGGGGAGAGGAGTACTGAGGGTGGGGCTGATGCCGAGGGATTAAAATTCTCCTTTTTATACATTTCCATATTTTCTGATTTTTTTCATGGCCAAGTTTTTATTAGGGACAACCAAGCTTTTAAAAAGATGGTATTTCAGATCATGACAAAGGACTACTACTGGGAGGAACTGACTATAAAATGTGCCTACTTTAATCACTGAGTACCATTAAAGAGCAAATAAAGACAGAATTAAATGTCTATAGTAGGTAAATAGAATCAAAGCCCAGAAATACATCTGATTTATTCAATAGTTTGATTAAAAAAGGATATTTCATAAAATAAATGAATTCTTTATTGAAATTATTTTCAAATAATTATTCAGCTACATACAAAAATACTAGCTTAGACCCATACCTCATATTATGCCATATAGAAAAACATATTTTACATGAATAAAGGAGTTAAGTAAATGAAAAACTCCAAAAAACAGCAAAAAAAAAGATAATCAACATTTACCATATCTTGCATTGTAATTATAAACTTTGATGAGATAGAAGAGACCACAATAAGAAGAAAGTTTTGAATGTTTATAATAAAATATTTTCAACAAGCAAATGGCAGAGAAAAAATGATATTGAATAAGATAAAGGATTAATTTTGAAAAGCATTAATTTTGCTGTATATTGTGAAAAGAGCTTACATAAAACTGTGAGAAAAGTATTACAATTCTAATAGGTGTGCAAAGTTCATGGAAATGTAATTCACACAAGGTAAAGTAACTTTACTAATTTCACACCCACCAGAATGGCTACTATTGAAAAAAACCAGAAAATTACAAGAGAGGATGTGGAGACATAGGAATACTCATTTATTGTTGGTGGGAATGTAAAATGGTAGAGCCACTGTGGAAGAAATTTTGGCAGTTCCTCAAAAATTTAAGTATAGAATTGCCATATGATCCAGCAATACCACTTCTAGATATATACCAAAAAGAACTGAAAGCAGAGGCTCAAATAGATATTTGCACACTGATGTTCATAGTGTTATTATTCACAATTGCCAGAATTTGGGACCAATCGAAGTGTCCATCAACCAATGGATGGATAAACAAAATGTGGTATATATATTTTGTAATAGTTTGAGTCTTTTGTGGACCCCAGAAAATTATGTTCTCAAATTGGTCCATTCCTGTGGGCAAGAACCTATTGTGACCTTTGTGTAGATTAGATTCAGTTAAGGGACATTTGATCAGATTCCTCCAGTAAGGCATAGCCCAGCATGTGTCTTAATCCTCTTACTGGCGTCCTTTATAAACTGGAATTGGTGGAGCTGCCAAGACAGAGAGACACCTCCAGAAGCTTAAATCAATGGAGCCCAGGAGAGAGAAAGCCACAGGAGCAGAGAGAAAGCAGGAGGAAGCCAGAAGCTGAAAGCACTGGAGCCAGAGGAGAGGACAGAGACCAACAGACTGTAACAGAGGAGTCCAAGATCACCCACAGCCATGTCTTCATGGAGAGAGCTTCGCCTGATGCCTTGATTTGGACATTTTTCTCAGCTTCAGAGCAGCAAACTTTTAAGTAAATAAATCCCCATTGTAAAAGCCAATCCATTTCTCATATGTTGCCTTGGCAGCCTTTAGCAAACTAAAACATACATACCATGGGATATTATTCAGCCATGAAAAGGAATGAAGTTCTGCTACATGCAACAACATGGATGAACCTTGAAGACGTCATGTTGAGTGAAATAAGCCAGACACAAAAGCACAAATGTTGTATGCTGTCACTCATATGAAATAATGAGAATAAGCAAACTCACAGAGTCAGAATCTAGAATATAGTTTACCAGGAGCTGGGGTGGGAGTAGAGAATGGGGAGTTAATTCTTAAATTGCACAGAATTTCCATTTGGGTTGTTGGAAGAGTTTTGGGAATGGATGGTGGTGATGGTAGCACAGCACTGTGAATGTAATTAACTCCACTGCATTATTTATTTGAATGCCATTAAAAGGGGAAATTTTAGGCTGTAAATATGTTACTAGAACAAAAGTTTAAAAACAACTAAACATAGTACTGTACAACACAAACAGTGAGCCCTAATGTAAACCATGGACTATAGTTAATAGTATAATTATAAAAATGTTCTTTTATCCGTAACAAATGTACCACACTACTGCTAGGTATTAATAAAGGGTTGGTATATGGAAAATCTGTATTTTCTGCATGATTTTTCTGTAAACCCTCAATGTCTCTGATTAAAAAAATAGTAAAGTAACATTTGGAAAAGTATTCAACTAAAAATAAATCATCAAATAAATGCAAATCAAAACCAATATAAGATATTTTAATTTACTAAATTAACAGTATAAAGAATGATATCACCACAATTACACAAGACTGAAGTGAAATTCATATCCTTTCTTTTTGATGAAGACAAATTAAAACAACCTTTTATGGAAAGAAATGTAATAATATGATCCAAAACCATGAATAGAAATTTTCCTTCTTGGGATTTAGTTTTAAAAATCTAAAGTAAAAAAAACTACTTAAGATATTAAGTGCATTATTATGAGACCAAATCATTAATCATATAATAATTGATTCCCCAAAAATTCTTAAATGGAATTTTATGTGGCCTCTAACATGATATCTATGAAGAATGTATATCATACATGTGAAAAAATAGATGTTATGTTGAATTAAATTAAAATATGATAGAGAGATACATGCTATGATATAAAGCCATGCTTTTATATGATGGATACAGGAAGGTAAATGAGAGAAATGCAATTTGATTTGTTAGAGTTCAAGTATATTGTTAATTATTACTTTTTGCCTAATTTTAATTTGACTTTTGTTAACATTATTAGGATATTTGTGCTACTAATAGTAGTAATTGTCATAACCCCCCAAAACAGTGTAGTAGTTTGAAACAACAAAAAGATAATGAACACTCAATTCCAATGGCAAAATCTGTAATATTTGCCCCTAACAAATAGGGACAAAAGGAAGTTGGATAACTGTATATTATAAATTTTTCTTAAGGTCTTTTAAAGGTGATACATCAAAAAATATAAAGATATTAAGTAGAAAAATATGTGCTACATGTGTTACAGGTTCTATAACCTCCTCACATTTAGAAAAATGTCTTATAAAATGTAGCACTTCTTAATACTCCACATTGATTGATATATTTAAATTTTATTTAAAAATAATATATTTGCTTAATTAAGTACTCACTGGGTTCACCTAGTATTGTTGTGGGATATGAGTGTTCCTATATCTTCTCATATTGTAATATTTAAAAGAAATTAAGCCTCGTAATCTTAAAAAGAAACAATTTTGATGCTGCATTAATCAATATTGAAATAATAATTTCCATGAAGAGCACAAGAGGCCTCAAATGACTACAAATACATAATTATTTAGCATGAAGTAGTCAGTATCTATAGTCTAGTTGGCTTAAGAAAATGCTCTATTACTTTAGTAATCAGAAAATAGCTTTTCCATATAAGAGCATATTTTCAAGTCAACCACACATCTATAAATAAATAGTTCAATTTCAGACTTCCTGGAAATGCGTATTTAGCATTTAATCAGTAAATACATTCATTCAAACTCCTAAGTGAATTAGAAGGAGTAAATGAATATCATGAGTTGACTTTCATTACACCTTTTTTAAAACATTAAAGAATGAACTATTTATGGATAATTTAGAGTGGAAAATCTTAATAAAATAATATTCTTATAAATAGTCTTGAAAAAAGCCAAAAATATGCAACATTTGGCCATTTAAAACCACTTTTTCTTTTTGGGGCATAATTTCTTTCTATAAATAAGTAATTTTCTTTATTTTCACAAGAAATAACATTTAGAAAACAACTGATTTATCAATTTCAAACTTAAACTGTTTTTCATTACTTCTCCATACAGTCATAACTCCGTAATGTTTTTGTAGTTCTTAGTAATTTTTAAATCAACTTTTTTCCCAATAAATTATCTCTACCAGTTAATGGATACTGAAAAAGACTCCTAAAATCCAGCTACTGGGAGACAATTTGTCTTGGGTCTCGAGTTCCTACATGCCTTGTGTGTGAAACAATGATGCCCTTTGCTCAAAACTGTATTTTCAAGGGTGTTCGTTAGCGTCTCCTTCCAGGGCATAGGGCTGTCATGGTTATTGCCCATTATGAAGGTGTGGGGTTCTCTAAGCTGTCCTGTAACACAGCCCACTGTGCACGCAGGTGGCATCCGGTCCTTTTGTGACTCCTTGTGGGAACTGAGGCTTAGGGAACTGGTCTAGAAATGACAGTGTGATGGCTCCTGCTAGAGTGTGATCATAAACTGCCCTTCGCCAGGAGTCTTGTGCTCTACCAGCATCTATGACACTGTGACAGGTAGGTGAGGTAAAATCTCAGACCCTTCACAGTGCTTGACACCAATAAGATGATATAATTTATTTATAACTTCGAAATTATGTCCTAGAAGGTTATGCTTTTCTTTAACGAAATGAAGCGGGGCCCATTCGGTGCACATTTTCCTTTGTGCGGTAGGTCACCCTTGGCTGTAGGACACAAGATGAATAGACGATGAAGAGGAATTAGCAAAACCCATATTTGAAACATTCTATGACCTATATTTGAAAAATATAGTAACATGAGGCACATTTTCCTAATCATCCAGAATTTCTTGGCTCCAAATACTTTTAATCACCTTCTGTCTCAATAGTTTATATGTCAAGAACCAAAATAGTCCAGGAAACATTTGGGCCAAACAATAAAGCCTTGGTTAGTTCATCGTGGTACCCACAGAAAGAGCATTGGCTGATGCTCTGACAAGTTCTAAAAGAACCTCAGTCACAGCTATTGGGTGACCTAATTTTTTTACAAATTCAATTTCTAATTAGTATTACAAATGTTTCCAAATCTGCTTATTTCCCACATTATTGTTTTTCTATTGGCACTGGGTCTACATCTTACCCCAGCGCATGAGGATCAGGTTTAATTCTGGGTTCTGGGCCATGTCTAGAACAACATATGTGAGAATTATTGATACAGCAGGAATTTGAATGATCGCTACAAACGTTGGACTTTATCAAGTGTGGGTTTTCTGTTTCAAGTGGCAGAAATGAAGAGAAAATACCAGAAAAAAGAAATCATTCTTTTCCTTGAAAATGGAAAAGAAACCATGTTATATTCAGCTAATGTGAAAACACAAGCTTCTTGAAAGCCTCGGCTGCAGAAATTCAGGAAGTAGGGTAAGATAGTGGCTGTGTGGTGAGGCACAATCAAGAAGTGGCGGGGCCAGTTCCTTCTTTCCCTGCATGACTCAGGAGCTGGTGCTCCGACCATTAGCCTGAGCTGGACCTGACCGATCCAGGAATGCCAGTCAGCGGAGTTTAGAACTGAGACTGGCCTAAGGCAGAAGCCAAACGCCTCCCTGAGCTGTAGCCCATCCCCTACCTGCCCACCCTGCTGCCAGCTTTGGTGTGTGCTTTATTTTCTCCCTGACTAACCTTTGTAATTGTCCCCCTGTCTCTCCATCATAACATGTGTCCTCTTTCAAACTGGACGGATAAGAATAATTAAAATGACACCAGGCACCGTAGGCTGAATCCAAATACATGCTGCCCATTAACTCCTGCCACCTTGCCCACCCATCTCATCAGACCCTCTTGGAAGACGATGTTAGCCTAAACCAAGCAGTATCAGCCTCAGGCCTTTGGACACTATAATCTAGACAGCTGAGCAATACTTCTAGGATCCACTCAGATCGTTTTCCTAACACTTTCCAACTTTCTTCCTCCCCAGCCAGCTCACCTGCTGCAGTTTGAGCATACTGTATGTCAGGTTCACCAAGAATTATAAGATATTCTACCACGTATGCATTAAAAAGTTCCTCTCTCTTATTCATGTCTCTTGGCCCCCATAGTTAGTTCTAGAAGAATAAATGGACCCATAAGTCATTCCCTCTACAAAAATTTACTTAATATTTATTATGTTCTAGACACCAAGCCCTGCAAAGGAAAATGAGACACTTGCCAAAGAGAACTGCTCTTCTTTCCTTTGTTTTTTGTTTTGTTTTGTTTTCTCTTTGTTTTGTTTCTGTTGTTGTTGTCATTTTTATTTTTTTGTTGTTTTTTATGTATTTTTTAAAGAACTGCTCTTTTTTATGTTAGCGAGTTAGGTATGATTTTATAAAAACTGGAAAAATTGTTTTAAATTTTACAAGGTTGTGCTACAAGAGAATCCTCAAAGACCTACATCAGAAATATAACTGAACTTATAAATGCATGGAAGAACAGTTAGGAAATTCACCTAGTATACTGCTTAACATCTCTTCTTAAGATAAGCTGGCTGTTTGCTTTAAGTGGTTCTATCTTAGTTTAGGCCATTAATGGCCAAAGTGAGTAGATTATTAATTCTATGTTCACAAATACTGCATTTTATTTCAGGGAGTCTAAATCAATCACCATATCTGCTGAAACCTATAATAAAGTCATAATGAGACATTTAGGCTAACAAGAGAACCACAATTTAAGAACCCACTCTCTACTAGACGTTATTGTAAGTGGTCATAGCTTGGTTTAAGAAATGCCCACGAGCTCTTTTCACATTTGGCTCTTTGCTGTACGGCAGGTATGTATTTCTACGGTAGAAATACAGAAACAGACACACTGAACTCTGCCTGAGGTGGAGCTGAGTTCACAGGGGAGGTGGCTTGTAATTAAATGGGATGCAAAGCATGCAAGTAAAGAGGAGGGAGGGATCAGTATTCCCGGCAGCGGAATGGATGTATGAGGCAGTGGATTGCTACTGTGTCGTTCCAGCAGGAAGAACTGAAAAATGGAAGCTGTCCGTTCTCACTTCTGCTCTTTTATTAAGGGGCCAGATGCAGAGAAAATGGGCAAAAATAAAAATGTTTCAGATTTGCATATATTCATTTTTTAAACTTTTGTTTGCATTTATATTGTTCTTGGTGTATTTAGTAAGCACATAAGCCTATTCTAAAGTGAAACAGCAAGGGAAGAGTAACCTAATAAGAGTAAGCAACAGCCCGAATCCACTGGGATCCTGCAAGTGTCCCATGCGTCCGTGGATCTACGTGTGAAACACGTACGGACTGGGAATGTGTGGACGTCCCCAGCCCCAGACCTCGACACGTCACGCCCTGGCCAGTTTCGGTGGATGGCACCCCGGGCCAGGCAGCAAGAAGAGGCAGGCTGTGGGCCTCGCCACTTCCCTCTCCCTGCTTTGCCCACACCATGACGGAAAAGTAAAAACCAAAATTGGAAACAACAAATCACGAACTGCTTTAAGTAAGTATTAAAGTTATTCAAGACTCAGCTCAGCCTCAGCTTGCAGCCCCAGCCCGACTTCCTTGCTGTACTGCCCTGCCGCCAGGTGCAGGCACATGGCCCCCTCTCTCCGCCCTCGCTGGCCTCCCGATCTCGTCTTGATCCTTTTGCCTCAGAATCTTGAGAGGCCACAAAAGTCCATTCCACGGGTCCAGTCGCTCCTGGCCGCATTCGGGTTTGCTCTTCTTGTTACCCAGAGAATCCTGCGTGGGGCAAGGTGGCTGACGTCCGGGGAGCCCCTCCATGTGCTGAGCTCTGTGCGTTCCTGCGTCTGGCCCTGGACCTGGAGCGTGCAGTCACTAGGGGACTGTACGACCCACTCCCTCTTCGGTGAATCGGCCTTCTTCACCCACGCTTCCAAGGCAGGATGCTTTAGGTTTGCTGTCAAGTGGTCACGGAATATGTGGGGGCTCCATTCCAAGTACCTCTCTTTTCACTTTTGCAGTGTGAATCCTGCTCTTTCACCATTCT
>PVKH010003256.1:0-25308 GCA_004027955.1 Chaetophractus vellerosus
ACCCATTTTGAGTTAACTTTTATATAAGGTGTGACATAGAGGTCCCCTTTCTTTCTTTTGGATATAGATATCCAGTTCTCCCAGTACTATTTGTTGAATAAGACCGTTCTGTCCCATCTGAGAGGGCTTGAAAGCCTTGTCAAAAATCACTTGACCCTTGATGTGAGGGTATATTTCTGAGTTTTCATTCAGTTCCATTGGTTAATTTGCATGTCTTTATGCCAGTATCATGCTGTTTTTACCACTAAAGCTAAGTAATATGTATTACCGCCAGGAAATGAGTCCTCCAACTTTTTTTTTTTTTTGTACAGTGACATTTTCTTCCATAAATTCCCCCACTGTCTTTTTTTTTTTTTTTTCATTTTGTTTAAAAGGAAGCTTTAGGTTACAGAAAAGCCACATAGAAAATTTGGGGGTATCCCATATACCCAAAGCCCTCCCCCTTTTCCACCCTCCCCTATTAAGAACATTTTACATACAGATGGTACGTTTGTTATAATTGATTTACAAATACTGAAGCTACTAACCACGGTCAGTGGTTTACATTATGGCTTATATTTTGGACCATACACTTTTATAGGTTTTGAGGAAATTTTAAATGACCTGTATCTGATATTGCAAGATCATGAAGAAAAATTCTAATGCCCTAAAAATGCTTTGTGTTCCATCTATTCTATTCTTCTTTTATGAGACAGTTTTGGCTATTTGGGGCTCCCTGTGCTTCCAAATAAAATTGATAATTGGCTTTTCCATTTCTTCAAAAAGGCTGTTGGAATTTTGTTTTGTTTTGTTTGTTTATTTATTAAGGAGGTACCAGGGATTGAACCCAACACCTCATATATTTGAAGCAGGTGCTCAATCACTGAGCTACACCCGTTACCCTGGAATTTGATTGGTATTGCATTCAATCAGTAAATCAATTTCAGTAGAATTGACACCTTAACAATATTTAGTCATCCAGTCCATGAATAGGGAAGGTCCTTCCATTTATTTAAGTCTTCTTTGGTTTCTTTTAGCAATGTTTTGTAGTTTTCTGGATACAAGCCCTTCATGTCCATGGTTAAGTTTATTCCTAAATGGTTGATTCTTTTAGTCACTGTTATAAATGGGATTTTTTTTTCTGATTTTCTCTTCAGATTGCTCATCAATAGTGTGTAAAAACACTTGATTTTTGCATATCCCAACACTTTGCTGAACTCATCTATTAGTTCTAGTAGTTTTCTTGTGGATTTTTCAGAATTTTCTAGATTTAGGATCATATCAGCAAATAGTGAAAGTTTTACTTTTTCCTTTTTTTTTTTTTTTAAAGATTTATTTATTTTATTACATATCTCCCCTCCCCCACCCCCGCTGCGGTGACGCGCCGAGACTGGTCACTGTGTAGGCGTGGCTTTCCCCGCTTGTGGGCGGCTTCTTCTTCTATTTACGGCCGGCTTTCAGTTCGCGGGTGGCTGGCTGCGCTCCATTCGCGGGCGACCTACCCTGCCCATGGTGGCTTTTGCCTGTCCATGGCAGCTTTTTGCCCTGCCCACGGTGGCTCTGGCCCACCCATGGCGGCTTGCCATTCTCAAGGCGGTCTGCCCGCTAGGAGAGGTCCCTGGGAACCGAACCTGGGGCCTCTCATGTGGTATGCCGGTGCCCTATCCACTGGGCTATTGAGCCGGCCCCACTTTTTCCTTTCTTATTTGAGTGCCTTTTATTTCTTTTGTCTAATTACTCTAGCTAGAAATTCTAGCACAATACTTAATGACAGTGGAGATAGTGGGCATCCTTGTCTTGTTCCAGATAAAGACATTCAGTCTTTCACCGTTTAGTACAATGCTAGCTGTAGGTTTTTCATATATGCACTTTACCATACTGAGAAAGCTTCCTTCTATTCCTATTTTTGGAGTGTTTTTATCAAGAAAGTGTGCTGTATTTTATCAAGCACCTTTTTTGCATCAATTGAGAGGACCATGTGATTTTTCTTAATCAATTTATTAACAGGGTTTATTACACTAATTGATTATCTTGTGTTGAATCACACTTTCATACCTGGTATAAAACCCACTTGGTCACGGTACATAATTCTTTGAATGTGCTTTAGGATTCGGTGTGAAACTGTTTTGTTGAGGATTTTTGCACCTATATTCATTAGAAATATTGTTCTATAATTTTCTTTTTCCCTGGTATCTTTATGTGGTTTTGGTATTAGTGTGATGTTGGCTTCACAGAATTAGTTTGATGGCATTCTTTCCTGTTCAATTTTTTGGAAGAGCTTGAGCTAGACTGGTATTAGATAGCCTTTGAATGACTGGTAGAATTCGCCTGTGAAGCCATCTGGTCCTGGGCTTTTCATCTTTGGGAGGTTTTTGATGAATGTTTCAGTCTCTTAATTTAAGATTTGTTTGTTGAGGTCTTCTATTTCTTCTAGGAGCAGTGTAATTGTTCATGTGTTTCTAGAAATTTTCCCATCTCATCTACATTGTCTAGTTTTGTGGTGTACAGTTGTTCATAGTAAACTCTTATGATCTCTCTTGTTTCTCCAGGGCCAGTGGTAACATCATCCCTCTCAATCCTGATTTTATTTATTTGCATCTGCTCCTCTTTTTTCATTAGACTAGCTAAGGGTTTGTTGATTTTGTTGATCTTTTCAAAGAACGAACTTTTGGTTTTGCTGATTTCCTCTGTTTCTTTTTTGTTCTAGATTTCATTTATTTCTGCTCTGATCTTTACTGTTCCTTTCCTTCAGCGTGTTTTGAGTTTAGTTTGCTGTCCCTTTTCTAGTTCCTCCAAGTGTGCAGACAGATCTTCAATTTTCGCTCTTTCTTCTTTTTTAATGTAAGCATTAAGGCCTATAAATTCACTCTCAGCCTTGCCTTCGTGGTGTGTCATAGGCTTTAATATGTTGTGTTCATATTTTCATTTGTCTCAAGATATTTGCTGATTTCTCTATTTCTCCTTTACCCACTGATGATTGAAGTATGTTCTTTAATCCCAATATATTTATGAATTTCCCCCTTTTTGTCCATTATTTATTTCCGGCTTCATTCCGTTAGGATCAGAGAAAGTGTTTTATATAATTTCAATCTTTTTAAATTTATTGAGACCTGTCTTGTATCCCAACATATGGTCTAACCTAGAGAAGGATCCATGAGCACTTGAAAAGAACTATGTCCTGCTGTTTTGGGGTACAATGCTCTTTAAATATGTTATGTCATTCATTTATCATATAATTCAAGCTGTTTCTTTATTTATCCTCTTTCCAGATGTTCTATCCAATACTGAGACTGGTGTATTAAAGTCTCCAGCTGTACAGACATCAATTATTCCCTTCAGTTTTGCCAGTGTGTGCCTCATGTATCTCAGGGTACTAAGGTTACATGCACAGATATTTAGTATAGTTATTTCTTCTTGGTGAATTTCACCTTTTATAAACATATAATGGCCTTCTTCATCTCCTTTAAGAGTTTTCAATTTAAAATATATTTTGTCCGCCATTAGTATCACTATTCTGATTCTTTTTTGGTTACTGCTTTCGTGAAATATCTTTTTCAGACCTTTCACTTTCAACCTGGTTGTGTTAACTATGTCTGAGGTGAGTCTCTTGTAGACAGCATACGACTGGCAGATATTTTTTTTAATCCATTCTATCAGTCTGTGTCTTTTGATTGGGGACTTCAAAAGCCATTAACTTTGAATGGTATTGCTCTAAAGGCATTACTTAGTTCGTCCATTTTATTCTTTGGCTTTCCATTGTCATATCTTACTTTTGTTTGTCTTTTACCCCTTAATTTACCCTTCATAATAATCTTCATTTCTATCCTCTTCTCCAAGTCTCTTGACCTCGTCTTTTCCACTCAGGCTGCAACACTTCCTTTAGTATCTCTTGTAATTCTGCTCTTTTGATAACATTCTCTTTCAGTTTTTGTCTGTGAAGACTTTAAACTCACTCTCTTTTTTTTTTTTATTTAAAAAATTTATTGAGGTGTATCACTTCATACATAAACATACAGAAACAATAAGTACATAGCAAAAGTTGAGAACTTATAAAACAAACATGCATAATATCATACAGGGCTTTCATAACCTCACCCCAACACCAATACCTTGCATTGTTGTAAAATATTTTTAACAAATGATGAAAGAGCATCCTTAAAATATTACTACTTATATAGAGATATAAAAAATAAAAGATTAAAAAAAAAAGAAAGGAAAAAAATATTACTACTAACCAAAGTATCTTACATTTGGTGTATTTTCCCCCAAACCACCCTATTATTATTATTATTATTATTATTATTATTTATATTATTCATACACGAACATACATAAACAATAAGTGTATAGTAAAAATTGTGACTTTACAAAGCAAACATACATAACACGCAGGGGTCCCATAAATCAGTCCACCACCAACACCTTGAATTGTTGTGAGACATTTTTTGCAAATTATGAAAGAATATTGTCAAAATCTTAGTAATAACTATAGTTGTTATCTTATATTTGGTGTATTTTTCCACAAACCTACCTTATTATTATTTTAAAATATATTTTTATGACAGGAGTTGTAAATGTACAAAACAATGATGCACATGTGCAGAATTCCCAAATAACACACCCTCTGTCAACACACCATACTGTGGTGGAACATTTGTTACAGATTAAGAGATAATACCATCAGATTATTATCAGGTCCACAGCATATATTTGGCACATGTTTCCATACTCCTGCATTATCTAACACAATACATCTTTGACATAGATGCATGAATATTACATTTTTACTGTTAACTACCCTCCATAGGTCACTCCAGTGGTATTTTTCCCATGCTTCTCCACATTCCCACCACCTTGCAATAGTGATGTACATCTGCTCTAGCTCACAAAAGACACTCTTGCATCTGTACCATCATCCACAATTCTTATCCACCTCTGGGTTTACTGTGTTATTCAGTCCCTAGATTATTCTCTAGTTTTCTGTCAATTGGCATTTTACATCCCTAGACTACCATTTTGAGCCACATTCCCATTTACAAACCAGCTCTTACTCACTATAATGTGTTATCGTCAACTCTATACATTTCCATACTTTTACAGTAAAGTTAATTAAAACATCTACATACATTAAACATCAGTACTCCATCTCAGTCCTCTTATCTCCTTTAAGAATCCGCCACCTTCCACCAGGTCTTGAAGATATTTTCCTACATTTTCTTCTAGAAGATTTATGGTTCTTGCTTTTATATTTAGGTTTTTGTTCCCTTTTGAGTTAATTTTTTTATAGGGTGTGAGATAGGGGTCTTCTTTCTTTCTTTTGGCTTTGGATATCCAGTTCTCTCAGCACCATTTGTCGAATGGACTGTTCTGCCTGAGCTGGGTGAGTTTGATAGGCTAGTCAGAAATCACTTGACCATAGATATGAGGGTCTGTTTCTGAACCATCAGTTTGGTTCCATTGGTCTATGTGTGTGTCTTTATGCCAGTCCTATGCTGTTTTTTTTTTCCACTATAGCTAGATAATATGATTTAAAGTATGGAAGTGAGTGTCCTCCAACTTTGCTTTTCCTTTTTAAGATGTTTCTGGCTATTCAGGACCCCTTACCCTTCCAAATAAGTTTGATAATCATGTATTCCATTTATTTTTAAAGTGCTGGTGAAATTTTAATCGGGATTGCATTGAATCTGTATATCAATTTGAGTAAAATTGACTTATTAATGATATTTAGTCTTGCAATCTGAGAGCATGGAATGTTCTTCCAATTATTTAGGTCTTTTTTCCTTTCTTTTAACAACAAGTTGTAATTTTCTGAATATAAGTACTTTACATTGTTAAGTTTATTCCAAAATATTTGGGATTTATCTGTCATATTTATTTTTACCACTCTTTTGATACTTTTAGTTACTTTTATTGATATAATCTTCATTTCTAGACTCTCTTCCAGGAATATCCTGTCTCTTCTTTTCAGGCTGTAGCACAACCTTTAGAATTTCCTGCAAGGCTAGTCTCTTGGTTACAAACTCTCTGTTTCTGTTTATCTATGAGTATTCTAAACTCACCGTCATTATTGAAAGACAGTCTTGCCAGATATAAGGTTCTTGGCTGGAAGTTTTTCTCTTGCGGTATCTTAAATATATCCTACTACTGTCTTCTTGCCTCCATGGTTTCTGATGAGAAATCGGCACTTAATCTTATTGGGTATCCCTTCTATGTTATGCATTGCTTTTCTCTTGCTGCTCTCAGAATTCTCTGTCTGTGGCATTTGAGATTCTGATTAGTATGTGTCTCGAAGTTGGTCTATTTGGATTTATTTGGATAGGAATACGTTGTGTTTCTTGGACATGGATATCTATGCCCTTCAATAGGGTTGGGAAATTTTCTACCATTATTTCTTCAAATATTCCTTCTGCCCTTTTCCCTTCTTTTCTCCTTCTGGGACACAGTTCACATGTATGTTTGCACGCCTCTTGCTGTCATTTATTTCCCTGAGACCTTGTTCAGTTTTTTCCATTCTTCTTCCATCTGTTCTTTTGTATGTTTGCTTTAAGAGCCCATTTCTTCAAATTCACCAATTTTTTTCTTCTGCCTCCTCAAATCTGCTATTATATGATTCCAGTGTATTTTTAATTTCATTTATTATGCCTTTTATTCCCATAATACCTGCTATTTTTTCTCTGTATGCTTTCAAATTCTTCTTTGTGCTCATCCAGTATCTTCTTAATATCCTTAATCTCTTTAGCCATATCATTGAATTTATTAAGGAGATTTGTTTGAACATCTATGATTAGTTGTCTCAACTCCTTTATGTCATCTGGAGTATTGTTCCTTTAACTGGGCCATATCATCCTGTTTCTTGGTGTGGGTTGTAATTATTTGTTGGTGTCTTGGCATCTGGCTTAGTACAGTATTTATTCTGGGTGCAGTTTCTCTCTTTAGTTTAGGGCTTTTTTGCCCTTTCTCCCTTGCTGGTTTTATAGTAGGAGCCAAGGATGTAGTTGGTGCTGTAAGCTGTGGAGGCTCAAGCTGCTCTCACTGCCACAAGAACCAATGAAGTTTCTCCTAACTTTATCCTTTTCCAGTGGTAGGGACAGAGCCGCAGCCATGTGTAAAACTCCAAGTTGTGCAGGCTTAGACTGTAGTTGCCCAGAGAGACTGATGAAGTTTCATGCCTCTTTCACCCCTGCGTGGGGTGGGGATGGAGCTGCAGGTGCAGGCAGCAGTCTATGCCGTCCCGGTCCAAAATGACCGCAGTTATCCCGGTAGACTTACGACTATTCAGTCTGTCTGCCAAATGTACCAGCAGTTACTCCCTAGCTTCTTCCTGGTAGAGGTGGGGCTGAAGCATAGGCTAGGGCTGCAGGCTATTATGGGTGAATGAAGCCAGTCCCTATAGTCACTGTTTTTTTCAGTCAGCTCAGCTTCCCCGTATGCTGGGGGTAGAGTCAAAATAGTGAGTACCAGCCTCTTTCTGACTTGGACAGGTTCAAACTTTAGCAATTCTTAGGGTTATACTTTAGCCAGCTGAATTTCCTAATCAGTAGCTGATATTGGTGGCCAACTGTCTCTTCCTCCTCTGTTTTTGGGAAATGGAGCTTTCCATTCCAGCCACAGAATAGCTCTTGAGGCTGCTTGCGCCATCAGAGTAGGATGATCACTGGCCTCTGCGGCGTGGCCTGTATTTTCCTGGAAAGGCTGGCACAGGTCCCCCCCCCCCTCCCCAGCTTCTTCCCTCCCGGAGGTGGGCTGGGACTTACACTAGAGCTGCAATCTGACCTGGATGGAAAGAAGCCGGTCCCTACCAGCACTGTGATTTTCAGTCTGTCCGCTTCCCCTTGTGCCAGAGTTGGAGTTAAAATGGCGGCCACCAGCCTCTTCTGACTTGGACAGGTTCAAACTTAAGCTGTTCTTAGGATTATACTTTTGCCTGCTAAATTTACTAATCAATAGCTGAAGTTGGTGCTCAATTGTCTGTTCCTCCCCCATTTTTGGGAAGTGTAGCTTCCCATTCCAACCGTGGAATAGCTCCCGAGGTGGTTTGTGCCACCAGTGGAGAATGGGCACTGGCCTCTGGTGTGGAGTGCTGTACTTACGGATCTTCTTTGCAGATGGGCATTCTCCTCCTTCCATTCTTTCAAGAATGTTGCAGGATGTTCTTCTGGTGTCCTGGAGACCCCAAACAATTGCTTTAGATAGCTCTGAGTGATTACTGACTGCCCTGTAGCGCAAGCTGACTCTAGGAGTTCCTTACTCTGCTGCCATCTTGCTGGTTGTCCCATATGTTTTAATATTTTTCAGCCAAATTTAAAAATTGCACAAGATAAAACCTGTTGAGAAATGTGGAATTGTTTTTCGCGTTGTAAACCATTTCCATTTTCAATTTGGAATGCACCTCATTTTCCATATTGAAGATATAATTTCTCATTGGCTTTAGAATTCATCCTCTCTTTAAGACTATTATAACATGTGTATGTGATATAATGTTTATGATCAAGGAGATCAAGGCTGATGTTTCTGGGGCAGTTTAGTCTCTGCCAGGCCTGGGATGCGCAGTATGGTTGGGCAGCGGAAACAGCCATTGAAATCTCAGGGTAACAGCTAGGTAGGTACCCATTCATACAGAACTGGGGTGCACAGCAAACATGAGTTTCGCCCATGTGCAGGTGATATTAGCTGTAAGTTTATTGGTATTTATAATTTTCCTCCACTTGGGACCATGCTTATTTCCACACTAAGGTGGAAATATTAAAGGATGCAAGGGCAAAATAGCACATAGACATATCATTGAAGAGAATAGCCCTGTTTTAAAAAATTTTGTAATAATCTTTTCTGGGATATATATTAATGTTTTTCTGAGGCATATTTTTCCTGCCATATCATGATGTGAAATATTTATGCCATGCCATCATTTTTAGACCTTAATAAGTATATCAAATAACCTTCTTTCTTAGTTTATAACTTAGCCAAGTCTCCCTTCTCCCTTATCTATTATTTCACAGGAGGTCTTAGCATAGATATCAGAACCAGGGTGACATTGGCTGATGCTCTCTGTCCCCCTTTGATGCCTCCCAGGAATGCCCGTGGCCTGGGGGATAGAGATACCTGGACTTGAGCTGTGGAGAGAGAAAACTTCAAGTGAGAGGCGTCTCCAGGTACTGGGGCCAATCCATAGTATAATTAATTCTCATATGGGTTATCAGGAGCTAACTGGTTAATCTAATAGCAATTACTCAAATTTATATTTAAACATTTTGTTTGTTTTACAAATTAAAGTATGTACATAGATAATAATTCTAGTAACAGTAGCAATTTGTCCAGTAATATGGGATACCTGGCCATGGTTAATTTTCTTTCTTTCTTACTTTCTTTTTTTTTTAGTTAGTCCAGTAAAAAGAAATTTTTGGGGGAAATAAGGGAAAGAACAGAGCTTGCTGAGAAATGGAAGAGAAAGATGGAAATACACACCAGGATTTGGTGCTGGTCCCTCTAGGCAGAGAGAGCGTCTTTTTTTTTTTTCTTTTTTTTTTTAAACAGTAGGGAATTTCATTGAGGTTTCAGAATTAAGTATGGTTTTTTCTAGTTTTTCTGATTTTAAGTACAGTTTAGACATTTGGCTAACTCTAGCATGTGAATATCCAGCATATCTTTTTGAATACCATAACTTATTCCAAAATAAATATAAAACACTTGGTAGTCCTAATTAAATTATTACTAAATGAAATTCTAATATACTCTTTGATAGTCCAGTTTTTACAAGGCAGACTTGATAAGTTATTTACTTCTTATATCCTTTTAGCTTACTACCCCTTAAATTAACATACACATAAACTTATATATGTACATACACATATTTTAGATATTTAGGATAGATTTTTAACTAAGTATATATGGGTAAAACATACCAGCATTTATTTCTATGTTGTTGTAGTATTTTAAGCCATAGAAAACAAAGTCTGAAGGAACCAACCCCAATGATATTTTTGAATTATAAAAGATGAAATTTTGCATTTTTGCTCGAGTTGGTATTTTAATTTCATGAAATAAAATCTGAAGGACATTAACATATAAAACTGATTTTAGAGTCTAAGACTAAGTTATTATAAGCCACTAAATTTATCAGTATTATTCAGATAAGCAAAGCTCCAGGGTAACTTAGTTGTAATGAGATTTCCAAAAAAATATGGCCAAATAGTGATTTTATTTATTTTGATAACGTCATAGTAATGGTTATAAGCTTGCTATTTCTGTTCTAAATGGAAAAAGGTAAAGTTCAGGTCTCAGGGTGAGACCTAAATTGTTAAATGGAACTAATCTGAGAGTATATCCACTGGTTTATTTATTGTTCTAGGTGTAATGATACAGTGGTCAACAAAACTGACCAGGTTCTTGCCCTCATGAATTGTGGAGACAGTGATTAAATAATCACACAAACAAGTTTACAGTTAAAATAGTATTTTTTTCTACAAATAAAAAGTATATGTTACTGTGAAACAACATAACACAGGAACCCAATTTAGGTGGGTATGTATGCATGTGTGTGTGTAAGAGAGAGAGTTTGCACATATGCATGTGGTAGAGTGAACCTGAGAACGTTGTGTTAACTGCTCAGACCTGAATCATCCTTTGGAATTAGCAGGGGAATCGCTGTCACTCATGGAATATCCCCCATAGTAGACAGAGCTAATGATCGGTGAGCCAGGGGGAATGTGGGACAGGATGAGGCTTAGGAAGTAGGGAGAAACAGGACTGCCTAGGAGATTGTGGGCTCATTAAAGAAGTTGCTGTAGTTTTTAACTTTGAGTGAGTCAGAGGTGCAGGCTGGGAAGGCGATAGCTCAGCCACTGATGGTGAAGAGGTGCAGGAGCTGAGGTGCAACACATTCATCCAGCAGCAGCTGGGAGGGAGGGGGTGGATGTGTAGAGATCGAATAGAGCACTGAGCAGAATTATAGACAGAAACTTGTGAGAAATGAGAATTTTAGAATAGAGGCAGCAGTTGCAGTAGCAGTGGACTGCTGACCCTCATGTTGTGGAAGCAGAAACTGAGACATGACCAGTTAAATGTCTACCTAAGAGGATGTGTCCAGTTAGGACCAAAACTTGTTTCTCTTTCCTACCAGTACTTTCCACTGTCCCTCACTGCCTCTAGGCATTTGAAGATGCAGAGCTTTTTTTTTTTTTCATTTATTTTTGCTCAAGGACAAGGTAAATGAATGATGCACTTCAAAGAAAATATTGAAGTGAAGAAAAGATGATAGGAAAAAGCTGAAGGTTTGAGTTATGATGGTAGAATGAGAAGTAACAACAATAACAATAGAAAAAGGTAAATGCAATTTTTTTTGTGTTGCCTTCTGTGAAGGCAGATGGGAAAAAATCTACTTAATTATATTTCTTAGATGAAATTGTGGGATATGTCTATATGGTAACCATACCAGTAGATCCTATTTTCAAATATTATATTTTCTTTACAAAAACCATCCAAATGGACCAGATATTTCAGGATTTGAGTCCAAACTATATACCCAGACTAGCATCTCTTATCCCCTAATTAATTGTTGGAGAAAAATCTAATCTTAAACTGTATCTGTTTTCAGTGTAGAAATCAGCCACCATTTTATGATACCTTGAGGTCAGTTCAGTATGGCATTGTCTTTATGGGTCTGGAGAAATATATTTTTCAGAAGAAAGTAGTAGCTATGTATCAAGGCATTTATGTGGCGGGAATTCTATTTGTGATAAACTGAACAGATGTCTTTGTTAAAATTAAAACATAAAGAATATACTCTATGAAGATATATTTATGCTGGGAAAAAAGTACCAGGAGAAATGATTCTAAGACTACTGAAAGAACTTGGTGTTTAGTCTAACTGGATTATGACAAAGTCCTTTCCTTTTAGGGTCATTTCCTTTAGAAATGGCTAAATGAAATGTTTTCGACTGTTTTAATGAGATATTAGGATGAGTAATTGATTTTGGCAAAAATGGCAGAAAATTTCATTTAGATGGGTGAATGTTAAATATAGCATAGCAGTTTACAAAGAGTAGGATGTAATTAATCTCTAGCAAGTGCTTCTCTTTAGAGACAGAGAAGGGCTATAGCTGATAGGGGAAAGGTTCATACTTCCTATTAGTGCAACCCAGTGCAAAGCCAGGAAGAATGTTCAAGGTTTAGAGGATTAAGAGCTAGCAGTACCTTTTGCCACCAAGGAAAAAAAAAATCAACCACAGTTCTTTCTGTTAAAAGTGACAGAAACTTAGCCCAAACATTAGAAAAAAGTGTTTATTGGCTCATGTTACTGAAAAGTCCACAGCTGAAGGTTTGAGTTATGATGGTAGAATGAGAAGTAACAACAATACTTCTGTTTGTGGCTTAAATAATGCTGTCAGGACTTGTTTTCTCTCCATCTTTCTACTCTGTCTTCCACTATTTAGGATTGATTTTTGTGTTAAAAATGGCAGCCCCTGATTCGCATTCTCATTCTGGGACAAGATGGCTTTATCAGCTCCGGGTTTTCATCTCTTTAGATGGACAGAGGGCCTTCCTATTTTAGCATTCCTAGTGAGGGTCTCTTTGCATTGCTTTGCCTCTTATCAGGGTATTTCCCATCTGAGAAGGCAGGGGGATGGGAACATGTTGGCTGATTGGCTTATATCTAGATCATGTGCTTAAACCTGGGGCTGAGTATTAGAGTGTGGGAGCTCATCTGAATAACTTGGACTAAGAGTGGAGGATGGGTTCACTTCTGCTGGGGGTTTAAGAAAAAAAGAGGGAAGGGAGGAGTAAATTTTAAAATGAAAATTTGACGCTGTTACACTGGAAGAACAGAGGTATTGCATATTGGTGAGGCAAACTAATGTCTTCTATAATATACAGTGTTGTTGGGAATAAAGAGCTTATACTTAAGAATTGGGACTCATAAAAGTAAAAAATAAGAATTGGTCTAGGTTCAAGACATCAAATGAAAGTAGAAATTAAGTAGCTGATCTGACATCTTTAAGATTTTCTCAGTTTTGGAAAGAAGAGAGAGATGCCGGTGGTTGGCAGCTGGAAACTTGGTGAAACTGAATTTTAGAGGATGTTAAAATCAGGATGGATTAAAACCAGCACTACCAAGTTCTTACTAGAGGCAAGGAGGTGGTAGCAACCTGCCACAGAAGGGGTAGTTTTATTTGGAAATCACCTAATAGAAATGAAATAGTAGGGTGAGAATACCAAAAGAATGAATGGAAAAGTAGAAAGAAATTTAAGTTAGTAGGTCCAATATAAATCAAACCTGGTTTCCAAAAGAAATGGAATTGGGTAGGGGGAAGTAATATCTAAACTGAGCGATGTAGAAAGAAACTGATATTCAAAGGATAGTAGGAAAAGGCATTTAGAGAAAACTTGAAGAATTCTTTTAAGCTGTGTGTATCTGTGTGTCATCAATTCATACAGAGTGAACATTGGAACTCTAATGGATTAATAATTGCATGGGTGGTGATTTTTTTTGTTTGTTTGTTTTTTGGTTTTTGTTACATATCTACTCCCCCCCCCCTTTCTGCTTGCTCTTGCTGTGTGTCCATTCTTCTGTTTTTCTATGTCTGCTTCTTGTCTCCCCCCGTCTTTGCGGCGACGCGCTGAGTCGGCCCTCTGCGCAGGCGGCTGGCTCCGCTCGTGGGTGGCTCCATTCCGTTTCATGGCTCCGCTCCATGTTTTGCGGGCAGTAGAGCTCCATATTTTGCGGGCTGCTCGGCTTCCGCACTTCGCAGGCGGCAGCTCCGTGTTTCACGGGTGACTTTGCCATGCCTGTGGCAGCTCTGCCCTGCCCATGGCGGCTTTTTGCCTTGCCCACGGCGGCTTTGCCCCGCCCACAGCGGCTTGCCTTTCTCAAGGCCGTCTGCCCGCTGGGAGAGGTCCCCGCAACCGAACCCAGGGCCTCCCATGTGGTATACCAGCGCCCTATCCACTGGGCTATCCAGCCGGCCCCGGTGGTGATTATTGTTAAAACTAATATGGGTTAGGAATGATGGATGAGATGAGTATAAAATGATATGGAATGTGACATACATGGAAGGAGTTGTCAAAACATAACAGTAGAGTATCAACTATTTATGGTAAATAGTTTTTCTCATTGTTTGGAGTAAGTGGTGTTGGAAGAATTGGCTGTTTGACAAAAAAATCTAGTTTGAGTTCTCGTTCAGAATAAATGAAGAGAAAGCTCACAAGATATTTGAAGAATATGCAAAAGTTTAAATTATTGTTGTTTCACATTTCAGTGATTCTCTTTATCTGTTATTTGGGCTATTATTTGTATAATATTTTTATTTAATTGGACTCTGTCCCTCTCCCCTCCCCCCTCCTTTTTTTATTATTATTATTTTTAACTTAGCCATGTTTTAACTACTAGTATCCTAGTAACCATGATATCTTAGTGTTGGGTGTTAGGTACTTTTTTTACTAATATACAGTAAAATAAGTACATATAACTATTTAAACTTTTAAAAGTGTTTTTACCATATAATATCTCCCCTGGCATATGTGCCATGCTTTTAGAAGAGAAGGATTTAACTGAGATTAGGGAAGGACTTCTAAGAGTAAGAGCAGGAAGAGAAATCACAAAGTGAAAAAAGTCTGTAGGTTTGACTGCATACAAATTTAGAGGTTCCATCCAAAGAACAAAACTAAACTAACTGCTATCTACTGGGAATTTGCAAAGCTTGTAGAATTCTGAGTTATAGTGCCTGGTTTATAGGGAGGAGAAAATTTTATGTGTATGTGTTGGGGGCCTTACTCAGCCTCAGTTGGCCCCTTGGCACCACCTATTTGGAAGTCACTGGTCTATGATAATTGATGTTTCTATGATAATTGATGCCACCAGGGAGATGTGTTAGAGCCAATTCCAGAAGCTGTCTACTGTACATCAGCAATGTATAGGGCCAGTCAGTCAAGAAGTATTGGGTACCTACTTTTCTTCACCTACTAAGAAAGTCAGATTGGTGATAACCTGGGATACAAAGCAGAGTAAGTAGAGACTGTAATGATTTTGGCATCATTCTCTACTCCAAGAATGGTGGATGGTTTTCATATAACAGCTCTGTATCTTCTTACCATGGTCCTGAATTGCAAAGGATTTTGTAGCCCATCCTGTTTAGTGTGGAGGGCTGCAATTATATGTTGGTGATACATGGGTGGGTTGGGGAACAGTGGCTCAGATTTCTTGGAATCAGACAGATATAAGTTCAAGTACTAATTCTAGAATTTATTAGTTGACTCCATTTTGGGAGAGTTATTTAACTACTATGAGTTGGTCCTCTCTTCTGTAAATGGGGAGAATTGGCAAAGTTGCGAAAATTACAGTACTCGAGAATATGCTTATTAAATATTCTCACCATCTTTTTTCTTAGTTTGCTTACCTGTAAAATGGTATACCACTACTAGTCTTGTCTATCTCATAGGTGTTATAAAAACTAAGTGAGATAAGTATGTGACACCACTTTGATGTGGTTCATGTGATGTTACTTTATGTTGTTTCTGGAAATGGAAGATTTTGGGCAGCTCTGGGGAATGGAGGAACTCATGGATCCTCCTAAGAAGTAGGAAGTCATGGATCCCCACATTAGTGTCCACCATTAATATGATTTAGCTACTCTCTATTTTCCTGACTTCTCTTCTTTTATGTTAGCACCAGTTAGCTATCCTGCTGCTCCTTAATCCCATTTCCTCTTCACATTCCCGAGAGAATCTGATTGGGCCACTTGGGCACCAGTGTATTTTGGGGCAGAATTTTTGCACCCAGCCACTTGTAAGCACTTGGTTGGTTGGCCTGTAGGTTGGGTACCATTAGGTCTGGTCAGTATATACTAGTGTTTATTCTGGCAGTGGCCTTGCTGGTCTAGTTCTGGTTTCTTTGCAAGGGTTGTGGAATAGGAATTTGCCTTAGAAGGCAGCTCTGGTCACTGCAGGAATTAAACCATCCTTTCTAGGAAAATATATAATGATTATTTAAAGGAATTGGAGGGAATTAGGATAGGCTTTTACCTAATGTAAATCCTACTCACTTCTCCCAGCTTCCCCTTGTTTAATTATGAAAGTTTGCAAACTAGTTCTTAAACCTATTTGATAGGCATCTGTATTTTGAAGTACCTACTAAGGTTTATAATATGCATTCAGTATATTTGTCTAACAAAATTTTATTCTTTTCTTTCAGGTAATTTATCCTCAGCATTCCAAACTTACTGATAAAGAAGTAAGTAACAATATTGCCTTGTGCCGTATAATGTTGTATTTCTGTTTGTTTTTATTGGTGTGTGTGTGTCAGTATATATAGCTTTTGTTTTCTTTTTCAGAAAACCAATATTTGCTATTTGTCTTTCCCAGATTCAAATTCAGGTAACTATTTTTCATGTGGTGTTTCTGTTGAATTTTATACTAAGAATACATATATGCTCTTAATATATGAAAATTGATTGAATACCATATTAGAATGCAAACTCAATTTGAGTCCAACAGGTCAGTGATTTCGAGCCAGGCTTTATGGTAACTAGTTGTTTCATTGTTGATTTTAGTTGGTTCAACTTTTAAGTAACTATTACAGTATAATGAGGTAAAACATCGAGGAGCAATAATTTTGAAGTAGTGAAGAGATTGAGAGTGATATTTGGGGGATTTATAGTTAGTAGATTACTTTCAGTTCAGGATTTGGCAACTTGCCAGAACTGTACAAGCAATGAGGTTAAAAAAAAAAGGTAAATCTAGTTATGAAGCATGGCCATCAATTATTTGCAGTAGTTTATGAGAGTGAATATGTGTAAAGCACTTGCAATAGTACTTGGCCTATAGAAAACACCATATAAATATTTGCTATTATTATTAGTATTTATTAATTCAGACTCTCCCTTTGTGTGGTCCTAGTTGTTAAAATCTTTTAGCCTATCTCTTGTATTTCACTGTCAAAATAGCTTTTCAGGCATACAGTGACCATTCAGCTACTAGGACCACACACACAACCCAGCCAATCAGAGACACTCCAGTTTCTTTTTCATTTGTGGTTGCTTCTAATATACTGTTAATTTAGTTCACTTAATCTGATTTGGGATATTTGACATTTAAATTTTTTTTTTTTTTTTAGTATTTTCTCCTTTCCTTATAAATGCTTCCAGAGTTTTCCCTTATACACTTGGAAATCAGCTTTTGTGAAATATGTAAAAGAAAAGTGATATTTGGTAAGTTAGCTATTGCCTTTGAGAGATCCCAAGTAGGACCCTGTTCTGACATGGAATTATTAGAATCTTTCAGTATGTATTACCTGTTAATGAAAATAATGATAAGAGAGTTCTTGTAGGGTCTTTGTTTCAGTTAACATTTTCTTTATGAATTCCACACATGCAGTTCTAAGTATAGTGAATGTTGGGTTTGATTTCCAGGACTTAGAGTAAATTGAGTTGTATGGATTGCATATGAACTGACTTTGTATGATTGGAGTTTTAGTGGAATGTACTATATACTTTTCTCTTTGAGATCATAGCTTATTATGGCCTTCTCTCTCTTCACCTCTCCGCATGGATATGAAGACTGAGAAGTTAATTTTATGGTATTTGGATAGCTTTTTTAAAAATTTCTACATTCATAGTTAGTCTCTCCATATGTTGTTTTCTAGTTGGAAGTTAAACTGAAGTGTCTGTCTATGTAAATCAGAATTTGTTCAATTTTAGACATAAAAATGACCTATAGATGTTTTGTAATACCCTTTTTATAAGCTGCATGTCCAATGTAGTGTGGTTCATTTTACCTGAAGTGTAGTTGGTACTTACAAGTAAAATTGACACAAGATTTTGAAAGCGAGTCCCTTGCCATCTTAACAAATAAACTTTAATCTAGATAGCCAAGTGACTGTGTTTTGTTTCACTATTCCCAGTTGTGTCTATCTAAACAGTTTGTTTCTCTTAGGAGTTTATTAAATAGAAATTGTTGTTACTGTGTAAACTTTGAAGTGGATTTAATTTTGCCCAAAATAGCTTTTACTGCTGTGGAAGGAAATACAGGCATAGTAAAGCAGTCCTCAGGAAAGAGTCATAGTCAAGGTTTCCTTTTCAGGGTGCATACTGTAAAAAAAGTAAAACAATATTTTAGATTGTGTTATTACCTATATAGTTGAAGAATGCTTTTGAGATATTCAGTGGAATGATTTGTCAGTGTCTCCCCTCCTCGCATCCTGTGCCCCACATCCCTTAGGATCCTCGTGACTAGAAAAAAAAATATTTTTTGTATGTTTTTGGTTTCAATTTCGGGTTTCCATTTCATGTTCCATTTGAATGACTTTTGTCTTTAGGAGCGTAAGTTTAAAATGTGCCTTTCTTCTGATAGATATTTGTCAGATTTTTTTCCTCCTTATTGTTTGCCGTTAGCATCATCTTATTGTAGGTGTTCCTGAGGCTAAGCTGTGGTAGATACTCAAGGACCTGTAATTGGTGTATTTTAAACATTTCCAGAGAGAAAGCTTATCATTAATAGAGTTTGAAATAATGACGACTCCAAGGGAAAGGTTAATCCTGCTCTGGTTGGGCTTGACCTGCAGACAGTACTTGTCTCAACAGATTTCTCCTCTGCAAACTGCAGAGACGTTATCATATACTTTATCCTTCTCAGTGACTAAAGCAGTGTTTCTCACACTATCTGTGTTGAAGGATCAGTTTGGGTTTTCTTATTTCCAATCTGTTGTGGACCAGTACTTTTGTAAAATCTATTTAAACGAGTTACTAGAAAAATGAAATGGGAGGAAAATCCTGAAGAAATGCAAAATAAAAGTACAAATTTTTCACAGCAATATCAAATTGCTGTGAAAATTTTCTAAATGCTTACTCTCAGTTTGTGTGTACTTGGTTGTGGGTCAGTAACAGGATTTTGTGGACTGTCATCAGTCCATGGATTAGCCTTTGAGTAGCTCTGGTCTAAAGCACTGCTTCTCAACTCTTCCAGCTCGACCACCCTAACCACAGGGAGAATGATTACGTAAAGCTGAGGGCTAACGGATGGGGCTAGCTCTCTCGAAGTCTCATTTCATCTTAGTCTTATATGTTTTGATGCACTCTATAGCTGTGTTTGTGCTAGTATATAAGTAGACTTTAAAGTTGCCTGTTACTTTCACATAAAATATTTAAGCTTTTTCCTTAAATCTTTGAATGATATTTTTGATACAGGATGAAGCCCTTTCTGTACCAGTAGCTTTGTAGTCTTGGCTTGAGTTGCAGAGGTAAAAGGAAGCTTGCAAATTCTCTGTACCCTTGATAACTGTTTTCCTCTTTAGTTTCTCTTTCTTTTTTTCATTCTTTTTTTTTCTAATTGTGGAAACATATATATACAAGAAAAATCTTCCCTTCCCATGCATACCATTCCGTGGGATAAATCACATTCACAATGTTGTAGTACCCTCACCATTACTAGACCCTTCCCTTCACTCAAACAGAAACTCTATACTTACTTTTCATTAGCTCCCCATTGCCTCTGTCCCCCACCCCTGGAAACCTGTACTTTACTTTTTTTCTCTATGAGTTTGCATAGTTTCTGATATTTTCTTTGCAATTTAACATCCTAAATCTGTAGCAAGTCTTTTTTTTTTTTTTTTGATACCAATTTCAGTAGCATGATCCGTTCCCCTACCTTTATATAGTTCTTGTTAAAAATTACCAATTTTTATATTATGGCTTCCAAACCATTGATTTATCATTACATTTTATGCATTTGCTTTTTAGATAGTGTAGGAAGTAAAAAGTGAAATTACAAATAAAAATACAGTTGTGCTCATATATATATTTAGCTATGTCATTACCTTTACTGGGCATCTTTATTTCTTCATGTGGTTTCAGTCAATTGTCTAGCGTCCTTACCATTCAATCTGCAGAACTCTCTTTAGCATTTTTTGTGGGGCCTGTTACTACAGTCCTTCAGTTGTTCTTTTAAGAGCTTTGGGAAAGATATTTTTGCCAATTCCATTTGTTTAGATCTTCTTCCATTTCTTTTAGCAGTTTTGAAGTTTTCTGAGTACAGATCCTTTACATTGCTGGTTAAATTCTTTCCTACTGATTTTTGTGTGTTAATCTTGTATCCTGACCCTTTACTGAATTCATTGTTATAGATATTTTGGAATTTTCTAAATATTGGATCATGTCATCTGCAAATAGTGAGACTTTTACTTCCTCTTTTCTAATTTGTATGGCTTTTGGTTCTTTTTCTTGCCTAATTGCTCTAGCTAGAACTTCTATCACAATGTTGAATAATAGGGGTGGCAGTGGGCATCCTTGTCTTGTTCCTGATCTTAGAAGGAAAGCTTTCAACCTCTCCCCACTGAGTATGATGTTGGCTGTGGGATTTTCATAAATGCCCTTTATCATGTTGAAGAGCTTTCCTTCTCTACCTATCATTTGAAGTGTTTTTATCAAGAAAGGATGATGGATTTTGTCAAATGCCTTTTCTGCATCAATTGAGATGATCATGTGGTTTTTTCCCCTTCAATTTTTAAAAAATATTTATTTTATTTATTTATTTCTCCCTACCCCCTCGTTGTTTGCACTTGCTGTGTCTGTTCATTGTGTGCTGTCTTCTTTTTAGGAGGCACCAGGAACCGAATCTGGGACCTCCCATGTGGGAGGGAGGTGCCTAATTGCTTGAGCCACTTCTGCTCCCTGCTTTGTTGTGTCTCTAATTATGTTTTCCTCCTTGTGTCTCTTGTATCTTGTTGCATCAGCTTGCCGCACCAGCCTGTCTCTTCTGCTCGCTGTCTTGCTCGTCTTCTTTAGGAGACACCGGGAACCAACTCTGGGACCTCCCATGTGGAAGGCAGGAGCTCATTCGCTTGAGCCACATCCACTTCACTCGATTTGTTAATGCGGTGTGTTACATTAGTTGATTTTCTTATGTTGAATCACCCTTGCATTCCAGGAATAAAACCCACTTGATCATGATGTATAATTCTTTTAATATGCTGTTGAATTTAATTTGCACGTATTTTGTTGAGAATTTTTGCATCTATGTCTATTAGAAGGATTGGTCTGTAATTTTCTTTTCTTGTAGTATCTTTATCTGACTTTGTATAAGGGTGATGTTGGCTTCATAAAATGTGTTGGGTCATTTTCCCTCTTTTTCAGTTTTTTGGAAGATTTTAAACAGGATTGGCATTAATTCTTCTTTAAATGTTTAGTAGAATTCATCTGTGAAGCCATTTGGTCCTGGACTTTTCTTTGTTTGGAGTTTTTTGATGACTGATTCAAACTCTTTACTTGTGATAGTTTGTTGAGTTCTTGTATTTCTTTAGAGTCAGTGTAAGTTGGTTGTGCATTTCTCAAATTTGTCCATTTCATCTAGGTTGTCTAGTTTGTTGGCATACAGTTTCTCATAATATCCTTTTATGATCCCTTTTATTTCTGTGTGGTCAGTTTTAACTTCCCTATTTTCATTTCTGATTTTATTTATTTGCATTTTCTCTCCTTTTTTCTTTGTTAGACTGGCTAAGGGTTTGTTGATTTTATTGATCTTCTCAGAGACCCAATTTCAGATTTTGTTGATTTTCTCTATATTTTTCTCAATTTCATTTATTTCTGTTCTGATCTTTCTTTTTCTCTCTCTCTCTCCCCTTTCTTCCCTTTCTTCCCTTCTTTCACCCCCTGTTTAGTTGGAAGTGGGTTGTTTAGCCTCCACGTATTTGCGAATTTTCCCTTTTCCAGCCTATTATTGATTTCCAACTTTAATCCATTATGATCAGAGAAGGTGCTTTGTATAATTTTGTTTTGTGGCTCAACATGTGGTCTATCCTGGATTAAGATCCATGAGCACTTCAGAAGAATGTCTAGCCAGTTGATCTGGGGTATAATGTTCTGTATATGTCTGTCAGGTCCAGCTTGTTTATCATATTGTTCAAGTTCTCTGTGTCCTGTTGCTCTTCTGTCTAGTTGGTCTGTCTATTGATGTGAGTGGCACATTGAAGTCTCCACCTTTAATTGTAGAGACATTTATTTATCTTTTCAGTTTTGCCAGAGTTTGCCTTGTGAATTTTGGGGCACCCTGGTTAGGTGCATAGATATTTTTTATTTTCTCCTTCCTGGTGGATTTAATATACAATGGCCTTCTTCATCTCATCACTTTTTTTTGCATATAAAGTCAGTTTTGTCCAACACTGGTATAGATAACTCTGCTCTCTTTAGGTTATTGTTTGCATGATAAATATTTTTCCAACCTTTCACTTTCAGTCTGTTTGCATCCTTGGGTCTAGGGTGAGTCTCCTGCCGACAGCATATGCATGGCTCATGTTTTCTTACCCTTCCTGTCAACTTATGTCTTCTGATTGGGGAGTTTAATTCATTAGCATTCAGTATTATTATTGTAAAGGCAGTACTTACTTTGACCATTTTATCCTTTGGATTTCATATGATATGTCATATCTTACTTTTGTCTGTCTTTTTACCCTTTTGGTTACCCTTTCTTATAGTCTTCACTTCTACACTCTGCTCCAAGCCTCTCTCTCGTCTTTTCTTTTCTGGGTGCAGAACACCCTTTAGTGATTCTTGCAAAGCTAGATTCTTGTTTATGAATTCTCTTAGTTTCTGTTTATCTGTGAATGTTTTATACTCACTATCCTATTTGAAGGACAGTTTTGCTGGATAAAGAATTCTTGGCTGGTGGTTGTTTTCTTTCACCATCTTCATTATATCATATCGCTGCCTTCTCGCCTCTGTTTCTGAAGAGATATCCACACTAAGTCTTACTGGGTATCCCTTGCATGTGATGTTGCGCTTTTCCCCCACTGCTTTCTGAATTTTTCTTTATCTTTGGCATTTGCCATTCTGAATATTATGTGTCTTGTAGTAGGTCTATTTGAATTTATTCTAATTGGAGTACACTGTGCTTCATGGACACGGATATTCATGTCTTTCATCAGAGTTGGAAAATTTTCAGCCATTATTTCCTCAAATACTTTTCTCCCCCCTTTCCCTTCTCTTTTCCTTCTGGAACTCCCATAACATATATGTTGGTGCAATTCCTGCTATCATGCAGCTCCTTGACCCACTGCTCAATTTCTTCCCTTTTCTCTCTCTGATCTTTTCTCTTTTCAGTTTCAGCTGTTCTTTCCTCTGTGTTGCTAATTATTTCTTCCATTTCAGATCTGCTGTTGTATGCCTCTATTGTATTTTTTAAAATTTATTTAAAAAATTTTTTAAAGATGCTTAGGTTACATAAATGTTACACAAAAAGTACAGGGATTCTTGTATGCCCCGCTCCCCACACTTTCCACACCCTCCCACATAAACAATATCCTTCAATAGCGTGGCACATTCATTGCAATTGATAAATGCATCCTGGAGCATTGGATGTACACCTACCAACTCCAGCACCAAGTGTAGGTTCAAATAGAAGGTACAGATGAGCCATGTGTATGGAAGCCACAAGTGAGTCCAACTCTTGTCACTCTTAGGAGCACAAACTCCAAAGTAGGGCCCACTGGCAAGGCACCAAACTCCGGAGCTATTTGCCTTGACCATAGGACTTGGGTGTCTCCAGAGCCCTCAGAAGCCCCACCATTTGGGGTAGTCTTTTGTAGTTTTAATCTCACTTATTGTGTCTTTCATTCCCATAAGCTCTGTTACTTTTCTCTCCAAGGTCTCAGATTTTTCTTTGTGCTTGGCCAGTGTCTTTTTATTTTTAATTAAAAAAATTTATTGAAATATATCACTCATATATGAACATATATAAACAATAAGTGTATAGTGATAGCTGTGATCTTACAAAACAGACATACATAACATCATACAGGGCTCTCATACTCACCCTACCACCAATACCTTGCCTTGTTAAACATTATTAACTAATGATTAAAGAGCGTCCTCAAAATATTACTACTAACGAAAGTATTTTCCCCCTACGCACCCTATTATTATTATTTTTATATCATTTATACATGAAAATGCATAAACAGTAAGTGTATAGTAAAAGTTGTGAACTTACAAAGCAAACACTCATAACATCATTCAGGGGTTCCATACATCAACCCTCCACCAACACCTTGCATTGTCTTGAGACATTTGTTAGAAATTATGAAAGAATATTGTCAAAATCTTACTACTAATTATAGTCCCCATCCCATATCCGGTGTATTTTCCCCCCAACCCACCTTATTACCATTTTTCAAATACACTTCTATGACAGAAGTTGTAAACCTACAAAACAATCATGCACATGTACAGAATTCCCAAACAACCCCCCTCCATCAACACACCACACCGCAGCAGAATATCTGCCACAGACTACAAGACAACATCATCCGACTCCCACCAGGTCCACAGCATACATCCGGCACACACCCTCCACTCTCCCCCACCATCAACACAGTACATGTTTGGCATAGATGCAAGAATATTACATTTTTACTGTTAACCACCCTCCATAGGTCACTCCAGTTGTATTTTTCCCATGCTTCTCTACATTCCTCCCATCCTGCAATAGTGATGTACATCTGCTCTAGCTCAAAAAGGACACTCTTGCATCTGTACCATCAACCACTATTCTCATCCACTTCTGGGTTTACTGTGCTATTCAGTCCCTAGGTTATTCTCTAACTTTCTGTCAATTGGCATTTACATCCCTAGACTACCATTTTCAGCCACATCCCCATTTATAAACCATTATAGTAGCTTTTGCTATGGATATCCAATTTTCTCAGCACCATTTGTTGAATGGACTGTTCGGTCGGAGCTGGGTGGGTTTGACAAGCTAGTCAAAAATCACTTGACCATAGATGTGAGGATCTGTTTCTGAACTATCATTTCAGTTCCATTGGTCACGTGTCTGTCTTCATGCCAGTCCATGCTGTTTTTACCACTATAGCTAAGTAACATGACCCAATATCCAGAAATGAGTCTTCCAACTTTGCTTTTCCTTTTTGAGATATTTTTGGCTGTTCAGGACCCCTTACCTTTCCAAATAAATTTGGTGATCATGTTTTCCATTTATTTAAAAAATGCTGGTGGAATTTTTATCGGGATTGCATTGAATCTGTATATCAATTTGAGTAGAATTGACATCTTAATGATATTTAGTCTTTCAATCTATGAGCATGGAATGTTCTTCCAATTATTTAGGTCCTTTTATGATTTCTTTTAACAATGAGTTGTAGATTTCTGAATACAAGTGCTTTACATTGTTGGTTAAGTTTATTCCTGCCTAGTATCTTTTTAATGTCTTTTATTTCTTTAGCCATGTTGCACTTTTTAAAATATATACTTATTTATTTATTTGTTTTTTGTTTTAAAGAAAGATGTTGTACTTCAGCTCCATGATTTGATTTAGGAGATTTGTCTGATCATCGTT